>JAODAL010014166.1:0-88428 GCA_025379985.1 Phyllomedusa bahiana
GTGGGGAAAAAACCAAACCCATTAATTTTCAGTACACAATTTTAAATTTCATATTTTTTACTTGGGGGAGCTCAGTTTTGTTCAAAGACCCACTTTTTAACTTACAATAGGGATCCGAACATTTTCTAGTCCCCCCGCAGGGTATTTCCTAATGCCCAAAAAACCCCCCATTTTTACAGTACCCCCCTTTTTAATTCCCCGTGTTTTTTCACTTTGGCGCAGCCCCCGTTTAGTTGAAAACCCATCTTGCCCCTTATTTACCATACAGAAAATTTTCTATTAATTGGGGTTTTTTTCATAGATGCAAAAACCACCTATTAAAAACAATACACCCAATTTTTTAATTACGTTTTTTTCACTTTGGCCAGCCCATTTTTGTTTAAAAAACCCATCTTGTAATTATATTCCCAAAACAGTAATTTCAATTTAAAAACAGGTGTATTTTATAGGTGCAAAAAACCACGTTTTTTTACCGAAAAACCAATTTTAAATTAAGGGTTTTTTTCACATTTGCGCACTTTGTACACTTTTACGAAAAATTCAGATGAAACATTTTCTAGCAACTGTCCCCTTTTTTGTCATTGCCCGCAAAAAACTCAAATTTTTCATCCGTTAACTTTTTGAAATTTTTTTTTATTTGCCCATGAAATTTCCCTTTTTTTCCCGAAACGCACTGTATGAAAAATTTGGGGAAAACCCCTTCCCAATTTTTAGCCCCAAATGGCCTTTAAAAAATCCCTGGAACTCAAGGAAGAACACTGTTGATTTTTTCCCTTAAAGGGTTTCCCCCCAGACCGCATTTTCCCCGGTTTTTCGCTAGAAACATTTTTAGTTTCTAATCCTGTTGGCTGCAGGAAATTAGGGGGGATTTAAGAATAGCGTGATAAAGACGTTTTTTAAAATTTAAAAACTTTCAAAAACCTTCCATAATTTTTAAAATTTTTTAACTTTTTTAACATGGGGCGAAATTCAGGTTGGGAAGCGAGCAAAGAGGGGGTAGGACATGGTGGTAAGGGGTTTTGAGAAAGGTTCCCTTCCAGTGCTTGGGGGACAACACCTGCCAGCGGATTTGTCGTTTTTCAGGACCCCCAGGGCCCGTCATCGCTGGGTCAGGGGGCCTTGTGAATCCATTAACGATCAGCTGCGCCAATCTGTTCTTCAGTGGTTTTTAAAGGGAACCGCACCACAGTCCCTTTCCTTCTCCTCCCCCAGTCGGGGCCACAATTGTCGTTTTCAGCATTTGCTGCTTTCCTCCCAAAATGAAGCAAAGGCACCCAAATGTCAACCGTTTTAAACCCACCACTGTGGATAATCCCTTTTCTTAAAACCTCTTGATGACAAATGCGGTTGGGGTCAGAAGGCATGTTTAAAAAAATCAAAGGGCCCAAAGGGGTGATTTTGCTGCTCTGACGCCCAATTTCTGAAAGCCATCAGAGGAGGAAAAAGGAACTGGAAATTCCCGGGAAAAAAACCCGACGGTCGGGCAACGCCTTTTTCATTTCCTCTTTGCTTGTAATCCCCCAGCCCTGCATGCAGAATGCTAACGACCAAGCCCTGTGTTTATGTGAAAAGATGGGCATTTCAATCCAATGTGGGCTTTTCAGGGAGAAATTGCTTGCGAACTGGCTTCAACACTGGAAAGAGGAAGGGAAAACATTTTGGGGTTTTGGTTTGGGAAAAGGTTCCCGGGGGCCCCAAAAAGGGAGAGAGCGTTCCCCAAAGTCCCTGAGGGTGATTCCGCCATTTAAAGAACCCGCGGGAAAAAACCGCCCTCGGGTTAATTTCCGGGCGGGAAAAAGGGCCAGGAAACCCTTTTAAGCCTGGGCCTTTTTTTGAGCAAGCCTCGAATTTTAAACCCCCGATGGAAAAAGCCGCCTTTGGGCCCAAAAAGCATCAAAAGGGAAAATCTTTAGGTTTAAAACCCCCAACAACATGTCCCCGCACAGCAGTTTGGGAAAAAACATGAGTTGAAATTTTGGGGGGAACCTTGGGGGAAAAAAGGCCCCCACCAATGCCGGGCTTCCAAAACCCCTTTCACAACCCCTTTTTCTCCGCCTCCTCCTCCTCCGGCCCCCACCAAAACTTTTCCCCACTGCCCATTCTCTTTAAGTCATGATCAGGGGGTCAGCCTCCGCATCACCTCCACCCCTCGCCCAGTACCACCAAAAACCACCAAGACCCATCCTACCCTTCTCCTTTCCCCCCAGTTTGAAAGACCTACACACCCTACGCAACCAGCTAGCAGCCAGCTTTTTGTCTTCCCGGTTTTGGGGCAAAAAGAAAAAACTTTAACCCAAACCAAACCCAAAGCCAAAAGCCTGAAAAGTCGGGCATTGGGGAGGGTTTTTTGGGCCCTTTGGAAAAAATTTTTTCCCTTTCCTCGGTGAAAAACCCCGAAGATTTCCCCCCCGTCATGACCCTGCCTGCCCCCAAAAAACCAGATGGGGGAGCAGGGGATTTTTTTTGCCAGAAAAGCCCTCCCGGGCCCCGGCCCAAGAGCCCCGTGTCATCTAAAATTTCAACGTTTTGGTTTTCATCTTTCGGAAAAGTCCATCTGACCACCGACACATGGACAGTAAGGGACCCCCCAAGGCCCCCTAAACCTAAGAAAAGCTCACTGGGTAAGGGTGGGTGGGTTTTTCCCGGGGGTTACGGGGGCTCTCAGGGTCGGCCCCACGCTCTTCAAAAAACCCCAGGATGGGGGCAGGGGTTTCCCTTTCCCCCCAAAGGGCTTCCCGGGGGCATCACAAGGCTAAGAAACCCCGGCCATGTTTAAATTAATCCTTTTTTTGGGGCACCCTCCAACACAGGTCAGGAGCTGGGACGGGTCTCCGCAAAAGAGACCCAGCCCTGGCTGGTTTACAACACCTTGTCCCCGGCAAAGTGTGTGCGATAACGGTCGAAATCGCTGCCCCCTTAAGAAACGGGAGGGTGGAGCACATCCCCCGCCTCCATGTCAGGAAAACCCTTTTTGTCCAAAAATTTTAAAAACGCTACCCGGGTCTGGACTGCCTGCTGAGGAAGGCTCGAGGTCTGGGGTTCGCACTTTTTCCCCTTCGGGGGACCCTGGGTTTCCCCCCACCTGGCTGCGTTGCTGCCTTTACCCCGGACTCCCCGTCCAAAAACCCCCTCATTTTGACGTTGGGAACACGCTGGAATTCCACCCCCCACATCTCCTCGATTGTGGCAAGCAGCGCAATGCCATTACGCAAACAAAGTTACACATGGCTTGACAAAACACTGGTGTACCTCGGGTGTTGAAAACCCCCGAGAGTGGAGGCAGTGAAAGAAACTCTTCCCCATCCTTGCCATTTTGGAAAAAGGGCCCCCCAAAAAGGTCAGTGGGGGAAAAAATTCCCCCCTTTTTCCCGCCGAGCTTTTTGGGATCCTTTTTCTGGAACAAACTGAAACAAAAGGGCCCCCCCCAAACGACGGAGGAGGGGACGGACACAAAGCGGACACAGAGCCACAAGGCCCCCCTTTGAATTTCCCCAAAGGGCCCCACAGTTTTTTCAATTTTTTCGGGCTTCACTAGCAGTTGGGCGGGGGCCAGGGTATGCAAGGCGGCGCCCCCAGCTCTCAGGGCATCACTGAGGGAATCAGGGCTGTGTTGAAGCTGTGCCGGGGGAAGAGAGGGTGAGGATGAAGGGAGGAGGTAAATTTTTGACCTGACGTTAAACCCACTCCCCCGCCTTGGAAAAAAGGGTTTGCCCCAAAAAAGGGGGGCGGAGGAGGAAATGAGGAAGATCATTTTTTTAGGCCCCCCGACCCAGAGACCCTTTAAAAACAAGGCTTTCCCTCCCACAAAAGTGCTTGGATGCCCCCATTTTTCCTAAACCAAAAATGATCTTCAAATTTAAAGGGCCCTCAAAATGAACAACAATTACTTGGGGGGCCACCCCCTGGATCCCCCCGGGACAAAACAAAAAATCAGCACTTTCCTTCCCCCCCCCCCAAAAAAGAGGGGTAAAATGCAGGGAAAAGGGGAACCCTTGGGGATTGTCAACTGGGGACCTCTTTTCGTCTGCTTTTACCCTTTTTCAAATGCACGGGGGAAAAACGAAATTGACGTTACAGCAGAAAAGGTTTCCCAGTAGTCCTAGCGGGAGCAGCAGGCAATTTTGGGAGAAGCCTAATTGGGGGGACCTCTGGCAATTTTTTTTAAAAATTTTCCCGCACCAATGCAATTTTAAAACAGTGCACACAATTAAACACACAGGGGAACCCCTTAAATTTATGGTTCAGCGACAAGGGGGGTCTTTAACACCGATGTTTTTGCATGTGTTTTTTCCCACCCAATTGACCCCTTTTGGGTATTTCCCAAAAAGGATGAAAGGGGCCAGCTCTCCCCCAGCCACCCCCATAGAGGTGTCCAGACACAGCAGCGTCATATCTGAGCGGGACCTTCAGCACAGCTGTAAAGGGGTCTTTCAGAAAAAACGAATCCGGGTTTCCACAGATAATAAAGGGTCGTTTGACTTTCAAAAAGATAATCAGGGAAAAAATCTCTGGATGTTTTTGGTCCCAATTCCGAGGTTCCCCTGATTAGTTGCCGGCCCACTTCCCATTCCTTTTCCATTGGGCCCCTCCCCATTCTGATTGGCCGGTTTTTAACCCCATCCAAAGAAATAGCTTAAAAAAATTTAAAATTTTGTTTCCCGGCAATTCCTCTATTTCAAATTTCCCCATTAGCGCCGGTCCCCGGGGACAAACGCGTTTTTTTGGGTTTTTTTAAATGCTTTTTTTTGTTTAAAAAAGGGTTTTTTGCTCCCTTTTTTCTTATTTAAAGTTTTTTCATTTTAATAAAAAAAATATTTTTTTTTTAATACCCTCATGCCGGGGAAAGGCGCTGAGCGCCGAATTTCAGAGCGCCCATCTCTCCATAGACTATAAAAGGGAGAAATAGCTCGCCGGGTCTGATTGGCTTTGGGTAACCAAGTCCCCCTAGCCCCAGCCAATCACCTTTTCTGTCTTTTTTTTCTGAAATTTTGAACTGTCCCGCCTTTTTATTTTTATTTGGGCCAAACTTTTCTATAGGGTAATAAGGGACTTTGTTGCTCCTATTCTGATTGGTTTTAAAACTCCTTTTTAGGTTTTGATTGGGGGCCCCGGGCGCTCCTATTTTGATTGGTCCAAACTTTTCCAAAGGATAAAAGGGTCTTTTTTCGCTCCTAATTTTGATTGGCTGGGTTCTGGGCCACCAAGAAAAGCGCCAGAGCCGGACGATGGGGAAAGGGAGGGAAGGGGATGGGGCCCGGGCGCCTCCTCTGCCCGGAAGAAAGGGGGCCAGTTTTTTAACATGACGGCAGCGTGCACGGCAGGCGCAGCCGGCGATCCGACCCTTCTGCTGCTTTCTTGTTTCCCCCAAGTGGGCCCCCCCCTTCAATTTTCTTCCAGGCAAAAAAGAGAAAAGGAGGGCGGCAGAGGAGGGTTCAAAACACTTTCCCCTCCGACACGAGCAGAAAAAAAAGTGGAAAAAACCCGGGCCTTGAATTTTTGGGGTCGCCCGCTGTGGGGAGGGGTCGGGCTCCCCTCTCCCAAAATCCCCTTTTTATCTTTTTCACGTCTCCCCCGTGGGCCAGCTCCGAAGTGTGCAGAGAGCTGGACTTACATTTTGAACCAATGACCGTCTCCTTCACCAACCGAAAAAAAGCAAAAGGTTTGGAAGGGGGGTCCTCATTCACAATGACCCCCGTTCTGCGCCCCCACCCCCCTTTTTCCCATGTGGGCTCCTCCAGCTCTGCCCTCGTTAACTTTTTTGCTGGCGGGGGAAAAAGCTGAAGGGCCCCCCCACTCAGAGAGCAAAGGGAGGCAGGGGAGGGAGAAGGGTTATCCCCCTCCCCCCCCCTGCAACCAATTTTACACTCAAATATAAACCCCCAAATTAAAAAACCCCTCCCTATATGTATATACATAAAGAAAGTTTGGGGGCAATATATATAAATATAAATATACAATATAAAAATATACAAATATATAAAAAATAATAAATACACACACTTTATATTCCCTGTTTAGTGGGATACTGTAAAGAAAAGCTTTTAAAAGCATGTAAAGTTTTTAAAACATAATTTTGACACATTAATATATAATTTAAAGTTTTGTCAAATATGTATAAAACATACATGCATTATACAACATACAGTATACCCCAAAAACATTACAATAAAGAAGTAAAAAATAATATGGAAAAATCCCCTTTTTTGCTACTCATAGCAACCCAAAACAACAAAACCAACCATAAAGCTCAGCTATTATTTTTTTTTACTGGGACTAAAAAAATTAAAAAAAAAAAAAACACCTCAATTTTTCAATTACATTGTGTTTAGCACTTTGTGAAACAAAAAGTAGATTTTGGGGTTTAAATTTGGGGACTTTTGGGGGCCCCAAAAAATTGGGAAAAATTTTCCTTTTGGCAAACTTCCGGTTGCCAATTTGCAAACCCAAACAAACTCAAAAGCAACCAATTTCCAACCCATCATAACCAATCTTTATATAGTGCTCTGAAAAAAAAGAAAAGGGGACTCTGATTTTGGTTTTTCTATGGGCTTTTGATTGGGTTTCAAAGGGGCTGGGTTTCTGTAGGGTCCAAATTGGGTTCTATGATTCTGATTGGTTGCTATGAGCTCTGAATTTTGGGTTTCTAATGGGGTTCTGGGTTGGGGTTTCAAAGAGCTCTGATTGGCACTATGGGGCTGGGTTTGGGTTTCTAAGGCTCTGATTGGTTGCTAAAGGACTGTAATTGGTTGCAAAGAGTTTTTGATTGATTACAAAAAGGGTCTGATTGGTTGCTATTTACTCTGATTGGTTACAAAAAGGTCCGATTGGGTTTCCCAAGGGCTTTTGAATTTGGGCACTATGGGGGGTGATTGGTTTTCTATGGCTTTTGTTGGTTTTCTATGGGGCAACAAAAAGCGACCAAAAAATTTTTTATAAATGTCCCCCCTTGGGGCTCTAAAAAATTTAACAACACTGCACTCACTGTTGCTCCCTATTCCACCGCCTCTATCGCGGAAAATACTTTAAACCCTTTCCTGACACAATAATATGGCTCTTTGTATTTTTTCCTCTCTGCTTTTCCAGAGCCATAACTTTTTTATTTTGCCACCTACATAGACGTATGAGGGCTTAAATTTTGCGGAACAAGATGTACTTTCTAATGGTTTAATTCACTGTACTCTAGAATATATTAGGGAATGGCAAAAAATGGGGGAAATGTGAAAAAAAAAAGGGAAATGTGAAAAAAACATACTTGTGCCCTGTTTGCAGCATTTTCTTTTACAGCGTTCACTGGTATAAATAATGTATTATCTGTATTCTGCAGGTTGATTCAAGTCCGGTAATACCAAACATGTAGGGTTTTCATCATGTTTTAGTAACACAAAAAAAAACCCAAACATCTACTCTTTAAATTTTCAGCCAATAACTTTTTTCGTTCGTCCCCCTGTGGACTTTAATGATGGACCGTTTTTTTTGTGGGCTGGTGTGTACTTTTTATTTACACCATTTTTGGATACATGTGACTTTTTGATCACATTTCTTCAATTTTAGGGCATGTGAAATGAACAAAACCCAAAATCTTTAGCATAAAATTAATATTTTTTTTCTGCTACGGTGTTGAGCATACAGGATGAATGATGTTATATTTTAATAGATCGGTTTGTATGCGGTGATACCAATTATATGTAACTTTTCATTTTATTTTTTTATTTGTACAAGACAAAGAAGGGGATTTAAACTTTTAAATTTTTTTTCTATAATATGGAAAGGGGGGTGGGGCCCCAAATTTGCCCAATTTGCATGGGCACCAAAATGTTTTTCCCCGGGCCCCCTAGAAGGTTTCCCAAAATTTGAATTCTGTTTTCCCCCGGGCAATTCTGCTATTGAATTCCCTTAGTACGCCGGTCTCGGCGAAAAACACTTGTTCGGATTAATTGATTTATTTATAGGGGTTCGGCGCTTTTCTGATATGTTTACATTAAAAAAAAAAATTTTTTTTTTGATTCATCTCCATCCCCGGCGCTGGCGCAGATTGCATTGCCCCATTCTCCATAGACTAAAGGGAAAATAGCCGCCCCTTGATTGGCTGGATAGCCAAGCACCCGCTAGCTCACCAATCCCCTTTTTCAGCTTTTTTCAGTTTTTTAAAATTATCCCTCCGGGTTCTGAGGGTCTAAACTTCTCCATAGACAAAATGGGCTTTGTCGCTCCTATTTGTTTGGTCAATTTTCCCATAGGTTTTAAGGGGTCTCTGTCGCTCCTATTCATTTGGCTAGCTAACTGAGCCCCCGCTACTCGCCAATACCTCTTTTTCACATTTTAAGTATTTTAACTGTCCACTGTTAATTCTGATTGTTCTAAACTTCTCCATGGGCTAAAGGGGGTCTCTCGCTCCTTTTCTGATTGGTACACCAAGCCCCCGGTAGTTTAAACCCAAAACACCTTTTTTTCTTTTTTTACTGTATTTTTGAATATCCCCCCGGATTCTGATTGGTCTAAACTTCCCCAAGGGTTTTAAGGTTCCTGTCGCTCCATTCTATTGGCCGGTTTTGCCGACCAACAGAATAGCTTTTGGAATTTAAAAACTGTATTTCCTTGCAATTTCCAAATCCTAATTTTTGAATTAGGAATTTTTAAAGTGATTTTTTTTTTATTTTTTTTTTTTTTTAGGGTTTCAGCTCTTTTCCCCGGAAAGTTTTCCCCTTTATAAAGGCATTTTTGATTCAACTCCCACCGACATCGGGGAAAGATTTCTCGCTTTCCCCCTGTCTCGCTTTGGAATTTTTTTTTCGGCGCGTCCCCACGGGGCCTAAAATCCCACACTTGGCCAGTCCCCCCTGTTTTCCCACACAACTGGCAGGGGCAGGGAAATTTTTCCCCATGTAGAGCGCACCGCCTCCGGGGCGGCGAATCTTTGGCGCAGCCCCGCACGCGCCCGGTTTCCCCCCCTGCGCCCCACACATGGCCAGGCCGGGGAGGGCTTTTTCCCCCCCCCTTTTGACCCGCACTACCTCTGGGGCCGAATAAAAGGCGCAGCGCCGACTGCGCCCCAATCCCCACGCGCCCAACCACGGCGAGGCCCGGACTTACTCATGTATAGGCGCCCCCGGGGCCCCACGTAAATCAGCGCGACCGCGGGAAAATGGCGAAAGGGGCCCCCCGCCCTGGATTCTACACACCCTTAATCTTTTTGAATTTTTTGCATTTTTCGGGTTTTTGGGGGCAGTTGCTGGATACACTATAATCATGGGCCTTTGGAACAAAAATTTGGGTTTAAGTGGCATTTCTCCCCCCACAATTTTTAACAGGCTGAAAATCATTTTTTTTTAAAAATTTTTGAGTCAGGGGGCTGGAGATACATTTAAACATGGTCCTTTGGAACAAAAGTGGGTTCTAATGGCTTTCTCCCTCACAATTTGTAACATGGCGAAGTCTTTTTATAAATTTTTTTTGGGGCATCGGGTTTGAAAGCAAATACACAGTCCTTTAAAAAAAATGTGGGTTTAACAGGGAAATTTTTCTTTACAATTTCAAAAGTGGCTCAAGGGTCATGTTTTGAATTTTTGGGGGCATTTTGCTGTGAAATGCAGCTATACTACAGGTCCTACTATAAAAAAAAATGTTTTTTCTAACAGACATTTGTTCTTCACAATTGTCAAGAGTGGCTCAAGGGTGATGGTGCTGTCAGAAACAGGAATAGGTAGGACACTGTTAATGGACACATATTGCAAAATGACTTGTTTTTGCAAGATCTTTAACATAGCTAGCAATCCCTGAAGTGAGACAACCCATTTAATACATTTAAGAAAAAAGAGAAAAAAAGATGTGGTGGGATTCCATCCTATTTTAAAAATGTGTTTTCTAAAATTAAAGTACTAAACAACTGGCATGCACAAAATAGCTGATACAAATATTTCTCTGAATTATACAAGGGAGGTACAGGAAGACTTGAACAGATGTAGGTTACCCAGTACAGGTATAGTCTATGTCTAGTGAAACTAAAATAGTGGTTGAAAGACTTTTTCTGGCACTTTTTAAATCTGTGGGTCATGCAGGTTTGGGGCTCATGCTGTGGCCCAGGACAGAGATAGTCAATGTCCAGTTCAACTAAAATGGTGGTTCAAAGACTCCTTTTTCAGGTACTTTTTAATCTGTGGGTCAGACACGTTTAATGGTCATACTGTGGTACAGAACTGGTATAGTCAATGTCTAGTTCAACTAAAATGGTGGTTCAAAGACTCCTTTTTCCGGCACTTTTTAATCTGTGGGTCAGACAGGTTTAATGGTCATACTGCGGTACAGGACAGGTATAGTCAATGTCCAGTTCAACTAAAATGGTGGTTGAAAGACTCCTTTTTCCAGCACTTTTTAATCTGTGGGTCAAGCGAGTTTGAGGGTCATGCTGCGGTACAGGACAGGTATAGTCAATGTCCAGTTCAACTAAAATGGTGGTTCAAAGACTCCTTTTTCCGGCACTTCTTAATCTGTGGGTCAGACAGGTTTAATGGTCATACTATGGTCCAGGACAGGTATAGTCAATGTCCAGTTCAACTAAATTGGTGGTTCAGAGACTCCTTTTTCCGACACTTTTTAATCTGTGGGTCAAGCGGGTTTGAGGGTCATACTGCGGTACAGGACAGGTATAGTCAAAGTCCAGTTCAACTAAAATGGTAGTTGAAAGACTCCTTTTTTCTGCACTTTTTAATCTGTGGGTCTTGCAGGTTTGAGGGTCATGCTGCGGTACAGGACATGTATAGTCAATGTCCAGTTCAACTAAAATGGTGGTTCAAAGACTCCTTTTTCTGGCACTTTTTAATCTGTGGGTCAGACAGGTTTAAGGGTCATGCTGCATTCCAGGACAGGCATAGTCAATGTCCAGTTCAAGTAATATGATGGTTCAAATAATACTGCCTTCTGGCACTTTTTAATTTGTGGGTCAAGCAGGTTTAAGGGTCATGCTGTGGTAAAAGACAGGGATAGGGAATGGTCTGTGATTTTCTTTCTTTGGCTTTTATAACCTAAGTGTGTTGCCTAAGATGTAGCACATATCCATTTGACTGTTGTGGATGTTAATTCCAGCTTTTCCAGCCCTGTTTGGGTGTAAGAATGAAGGTGTTGTTGTTCTCCCATAGACTTTAATGGTCATCGGCGATAATCTATTATCAACTATCCGAAATCGTCTTGATAATTGCCGATATCGACTATCGACCCGATGACGATAGTCGACGTAATCGCTCATCACTATTTAAGAGGTTATATATGTAGTCAGACAGGCTTTTAGGGGGCTATAGGGATTATATATGTAGTCAGGCAGGCTTTAGAGGAGCTACATAGGTAGGCAGGGCAGATAAAATAAGAAATAGCTTACTTTCTTCCATCTACGCTGCCTCGATGAGATGCGCTCCACCTCTGTGCTCGGTGCGGGTGGCGAAATGATGTGAACTCATTGCGCCGCTCCCGCTGCCTTAGGCCTATCAGGGAGAGTGGCAGAACGGAGCAGCGCTGCCTTTAAACGCTCAGGCCAGAGGGCCTAGGCATTCAGAGGCAGGATGCACTGGGCCCCTTAGCTCCGCGTCCTCCAGCAGTGAACTGTTATGTTCGTTGCCGGCGGGCACAGGAGCAAGACTACTGGTGTGGCAGACTTGTTAGCAGCTGCAACAGGGCTAGGGCCTCCTAAGGGCCCTGGCTCCATGGCAGTTGCTACGTCTGCTACCCCAGTAGTTACGCCCCTGTGTAAAAGTAATAATACATAAAACATTGTATAAAAATTATATAGTTGCAATTGTACCGAACTGCATAATAAAGTTATCCTGTCATTTACTCTACATGACAAGCATTGTAAAATTGAAACACAACAACAATAGCGGAACTGCATTTTTCCCCCATTTTCATGGCCCAATTATAAAAAAATCTATGGAACACTTGTGTGCTTAAAATGCACAATACAACCCTAGATGAGATCCAGGAGGGGTATTGAATCCAAAATAGGGTGACATCTGGAAGGTTGCACCTGTTCTGGTTCTTTAAGGGCCTAGTAGCGCTCACTCCCTTGTACGCCCTGCCACGCAACCAAACAGCAGTTAACACCCATATAAAGGGTAATGCTGAAATTGGAAGATATCGACTAATAAGATTTAATGTGCTTTTTTCTAGGATTCCTTTTAAAAATTAAACATTTTCAGTTAAAATTGCAGATTGTTGGGAAAAAATATTTTTTTTCATTTTCACAGCCTAATGGTAAAAAAAAATTGTGAAACATCTGTTGGGTCGATATACTCACTACACCACTGGATATATTCCGTAAGGGGTGTATTTTCCAATATAGGTTCTTTTTTGGGGTGTTTATTAATTTTTAGCACCTTAGGGTGTCCGCAAACCTGAAATGGTGCCTGAATAAAATTGTATTGAAAATAGGACCCCAGAGTTCAGTAGGTGCTCCTCCTACTCTGAGGCGTGTAGTTGAGCCAAATAGCGCACTAGGGCCACATATGGGATATCTCTGAAAATGGCAGAATCTTGGGAACCAATATTAATTTGCATTTCCCTGGTCACATCTACCGTGTTCTTGTGGATGATGGATACAAATTGAATATCTGCAAAAAAAGTGCAATTTTGAAAGTTCACCTCTACTTTGCTTTAATTCCTGTGAAACATCTAATGGGTTAATAAATTTCATAATTACTGTTTTGAATACTTTAAGGGGTGTATTTTCTTAGATGGAGTAATTTATGGGGTTGTCTAACATATAGGCCCCTTGACGTCATGTCAGAACTGGACTGGACTGGACTGGTCCCTAAAAAATGTATATTGCTAATTTTCTTGAAAATGTTAAAAATTACTACAAAATTTCTAAGCCCCCTAATGTCATAAAAAAATTAAAAAAATGTAAAAAATTATGCCAACCTTTAGTAGACATATGGTAGATGCTAGTTATAAACTATTGTAAGTGGAATAACTATTTGTCTTATACACAGACATTTTTGAATATTGAAAATCTTCACAATATTTTGATTTTTTTACAAATAGACAAGGATTTTGTAAACCAAAATTTCTTACTAACTAAAAGCATAATGTGTCACTAGAAAACATTCTCTGAATAACTTGGATAGGTAAAAGTGTCAAAAAGTTATTCTCAAATAAAGTGACACATGTCAGATTTCAAAAAATGGAGCTCTGTCAGAAAGGCAAAAACTGGCTGCGGCGGTAAGGGGTGAAAAATATCAAAATATCATGAAAATTTAGAAAAAATTGCCATTTTCAAACATTTACCATATGTCCACTGTAGGTTGGCATCATTTTTTAAAAATTTTTATGGCATTAGGGGGCTTAGAAATTTAGTAGTAATTTTTTACAACTTCAAAAAAATTTGCAGCATATATTTTTTTAGGCACCAGTCCAGTTCTGATGTAATCTAGAGGGTCCTGTATGTTAGATACCCCCATAAATAGCTACATATTAGAAACTACACCTCTTAAAATATTTAAAACAGCATTTAGGAAGTTTGTTAACCCATTAGGTATTTCACAGAAATTAAAGCAAAATGGTTAAAATTTCACTTTTTTTGCAGATTTTCAATATTTATTAATTTTTCACTGGAACATGGTAGATGTTACCAGGTAAATAAAACTCAACATTGATTCCCCTGAGTCTACCGATTTTAGAAACATCCCATTGGTGGCCCTAGTGCACTATTTGGCTCAACCACAAGCCTCAGAGTAGGAGGAGCAACTACTGGACTTTTGGATCTCATTGTCAAAAACATTTTTTTCCAACAATCTGCAATTTTAGCTGTAAATGTTTAATTTTTACAAGGAATTCTGGAAAGAAAGCACCCCAAATTTTGTTTCACACTGTCTTCCTAGCTTGACAATACCGTATATGTAGGTGTAAGCTGCGTTTTGGATGCATGGCATGGTGTACAAGAGAGGGAGCACTATTTGGCTTCTGGAAGACAGATTTTGGTGTTTGCCATGTCACATTTGCAAAGACCCCAAATTACAATGATACAAATTTGATTTTTTTTATGTTTTATTACTTTTACACAATAGAATTGCATTTATAAAAAAATGTGTTTTGATGTCTTCATAGTCTGATAGCCATAATTATTTAATTTTTTTTGTATACGCAGCAGATTATTTGCTTGTTTTTGCTTATGTTTTTATTGGTACCATTATGGGCTGCTTTGATCACTTTTTATTTTCACGCTTTTGTGAAGCGTGGTAGTGTTTTAGATAAAAGATGCGCTCGTCCGCCTTGGGAGAAGAGACGCTGAGGGCTGTAAAAGAAGAGCGCAGATCGGGTCCTGTGTAAACACGCACCAAATATAGAAGAGAGGTCGGGTGCTCACCTATTCCTGCTGTACTTTTGATACGGTACAGCTCGTTTGAACGCTTGTTCTCTATACAGAGATCTAGAGATGAGCAGCTCCGGTCCTGGTTCCCGCCGCCGGTTCCATGAGGACGCCAGGGTGTACGATAGGGAGAAGTTTTAGAGCGTAGCAGATCCGGTTTTCGGGGCTGCTTACAAATATAACTGGGGAACGCTATACAGACTAGAGTGCTTAAAGAAGATTAAGCACAAATTGGCATTGCCTAAAAGGAATTATTTATTAATATTATACATGTAGTGGTAGTGTTTTTTCACATGTGTCACTATGCGGTATAAATGACATGCTAACTTTATTCAACAGGTCGATACGATTACAGCGATACATAATATATTTTTTTATATGTTTTATTGATTTTTCACAATAAAAACACTTTTATTCAAAAAGGAAAACAAGTTTTTGCATTACCATAGTCTGAGAGCCATAACCTTTTATTTTTCCATGTACAGAGCTGCATAGGGGGTTGTTCTTTACGGGATGAGTTGACGTTTTTATTGATATCATTCTTGGGTGAACAAGGCTTTTTGATTGGTTTTAAATCTGTTGTTTAGTGCAATCCTAGTAGTATTTTTATTTTTAACAACGGTCACCGTGCAATATATGTGACAAGTTAGTTTTGAACTGTTGGTTGATACGATTGAAGCAATACCCAATTTATATATTTTTTTTTTATGTTGAAGTGCTTTAAAAAAAGTGTTTTTATTGTGGAAAACAATATTTATGCATTGCTACCTTGTGATAGCCCTAACTTTATTATATTTCCTTATTCAGAGCTGTGTAAGGGATTTTTGTTTTTTTTGCGGGATGAACTGACGCTTTAACTGGTACCACGTTGGTGTTTATACGAGCTTTTAATTGCTTTTTATTCCATTTTATGTGCTGCAGAATGAACAAAAATCACAATCTGTGATTGTTTTTGTTTTTTTTACGTCGTTCCCGTGCGGGTTAATGAACATGACAGATTTATAGGGTAAGTTGTTCCACACATGGCGATACCAAATGTGTGTACTTTATTTTTGATCTTATTTGGAACGATTGCCGTTTGTAATGGGGAAAAGGGCAGTGTGATTGTTTTTATTTTATTTTTCATGCTTGTGTTATACTTTTTTTTACTTTATCCCTTTTTTTTTATTTTTCCCCATAGGGGACCCATAGTGATCTTCAGATCACTGATACAATAGAGTTCAGTACACAGCATTTCTGCTGTATACTGGTCTCCATGTCGACTGTCACTCATCATGCTATACAATGCCCACAATGCATTGTGGGGCATTGTTGATGTCACAGACAGCCCGGAAGTGTTTCTTACAACACTCTCAGGCTGTCAGGTATTCACAGCAGCGACACTCCGGAGTGTGAGCCCACATGATCTGCAGGATATATCAATATGCTCATTTGTGGGAACACACTTCCAGCTTGGATATACTTTTCTTACCAGTGGTTTAGACATTGATGGATGTGTGTTGAGTTATTTTGAAGGCACACCAAATTTACAGTGTTATACAAGCTATACACTGCCTACTTTACACTGTATCAAACTAAGCATCATATCTTCAATGTTGTCCCTTGAAGTGTACTCACTTTTGTGAGATACATGCATACAGTTGAAACCAAAAGTTTACATACACTATATAAAAAGACACATATGCATGTTTTTCCCACTACTTGACATGAAATGAGAATAGACCTTACCCATTTTAGGTCAATAAGGATTAACAAAATTATTTATATTTGCCAAATGCTAGAATAATGAGAGAGAGAGAAATATTTAAGGCATTTTTATTACTTTCTTCAAAGTAAAAAGTTTACATACACTAGGATTACTATGTCTTTAAACAATTTGGAACAGCCCATATGATGATGTCATGTCTTTGGAAGCTTTTGATAGGTTTATTGGCAACGTCTGAGTTAATTAGAGACACACCTGTGGATGTATTTTAATTCACACCAGAAACACAGTGCTTTTGTGTATAACATCAGCCAAGATATCAGGAAGAGAATTGTGGACTTGCACAAGTCTGGATTATCCTTGTGTGCAATTTCCAAATACCTGAAGGTGCCTCATTCATCTGTACAAACAATTTTATGCAAGAACAAACAAGATGGTAATGTCCAACCATCATACCCAACCCAAGGAAATGGGTTCTGTGTCTCAGAGAAGAATGTGCTTTGGTCTGGCATGTGTATATCAACCCAAGAACAAAAGCCAAAGACCTTGTGAAGATGCTGATGGAAGCTGGTAAGATTGTGTCATTATCCACAGTGAAATGAGTACTGTATCAACATGGGCTGCAAGGCCAATTTGTTAGGAAGAAGCTATTACTCCAAAAGAGACACAGAAAAGCCAAATTAATGTTTGGAAATGCACACATGAACAAAGAACTACATGTTTGGAGACAAGGCCTGTGGTCTGACAAAACTAAAATTGAACTGTATGACCATAATGACCACCGTTATGTTTAGAGGAAAAAGGGAGGAACTTGGGAGCCTAAGAACACCATCCCAACTGTGAAACATAGGGGTGGCAGCATCATGTTGTGGGGTCTGTTTTTCACTTACATTATGATTAGAGATGGGCGAAATGATTCTAACGAAGTGGAATTCGTTTAGAATTTCAGGAAAACTTAGATTCTGAACGAAGTCGGACTTTTGGGTACTTCGGGTGAACGAAGTGTGCTTTTTATTGATAAAATGGCTGCGAGCACATGGCATTACATGGGGCAAAGAACTCTGGGAGGAAGAAGGGCTTAGCCTACATGACATGTGCAGAGATGAAGCCAATCAGAGACCGACGGGATTCTGTGACGTCACCGCACTATATAAGTCCGGGCGCGACGCTGGGATCTCATACTGCTCTCACTGTACCGATTAGGGAAGGTGCTGCCGCGGCTGCTTATGATAGCTCCTACTAAAGAACTGATTTTTATACAGCGATTTTTTGGGGGTGTCACAGCTTGTCTCAGAGACTGCTTCTCTTAACGTTCTATTTCTGAGTTTTTGGGGTTTTGGATCTGAAGTCCAGTGTGTGTCCACTGCAGCTGCATATACATGTTTGTGCTATCTGCTCACAGCACATTGATTATCCAAGGGTGATCTAAGCCTGTTCCTGTTGTATTCATTTAATGAAACAGCGTTTTTACAATACAAATACCACTTCATTTTTGGCTGCTCAATTCTTTTGCGCAATTTACATCCAGGGGTTAATTAAGCGTTGTTCTGCTGCTGTGGTGACTAAAATAAACCGTTTATTTCACCGCCAAAAAAGACATTTTTCCTGTAGCATAATTCACAAGCGAAGGTTAATTACAAATTTTCCTCTTTTTGTGTAGCGTAAAAAACACGCCATTGTAACACGCTACAAAGCTGCTAGTTTGTGGTTGCTCAATTCTTTGGCGCAATTTACATCCAGGGGTTAACTAAGTGTTTTTCTGCAGTTGTACTCAGTAAAAGAAACTTTCTTTTTCACCGCCACAGAAGAAATTCTGTAGCATAATTCATATCCGAAGGTTAATTAAGCCTGTTTGTGCTTTTATATTCAGTAAAATACACAGAGTTTTTAAACGGCACATACAAGTCAATTTTTCCTGCCCATTTGTGGAGCGCAATTTATATCCAAGGGTTACCCAAGCTTCTTAGTGGGTTCATTTGGAGTCAAATACAGGGTGTGTATTTATCATATACAGATATCTTCATCAAACAGTGTCTGTACATTTTAGAACAAACAGTATGTCAGACAGAGAGGTGGGAGGCTCTTCACCTGCGAGTGGCAGAGGCACAAACATTCCAGGCCCAGGTCGCAGCACAGCAAGGGGACGTCGCAGCAGGGGTCACTCGGTGAGGCCACAACTGCCGCTGTCATCTAGCGGCCGTGTGCTGACTAGCAACCCAAGGGTTCTTGATTGGTTGACTAGGTCATCCACTTCCTCCCAGATGACATCTGACAACCCCAGCCAAGAGTCGGTGGGAACGTCAGACACAACCCTTAGTTGGCATGGCCCGGGAGCGGGTCAGCGGCCCTCACCTGTCCTCAACCCGCCTCTGTCCCATCCGGTTCCCTCAGCCAGAGATCTACTATGTGGTCTGGGCTCAGCGCCACTATATAGCGAGGATGAACAATTTGAGGAGGGCAGTCAGCAGCTACTTGGCAGCGAAGAAATGGGGCCAATATCCCCTGCTTCTTGCAGTAGGCGGCAAAGTATAGATGTTGAGAGTGGCATGGGAGGTCATGTTGTGAGGGGTCAGCCTCTGCATACCAAGACCGGTGATAAGGACAGCAGTGATGATGAAACACAAATAGATGATGATGTAGCCGACCGCACTTGGGAGCCGGGTGAGGCAAAGGCTTCATCATCGTCAGGAGAAGAGGGCGTCAGCTTGCGCGTCAGGCAGCGGCGCAGCCAGCAAGTGGGTTGTGTGGCCGTGAGTCAGCAGGATAGCAGCAGTGTGAGGTCGGGAGCCAAGTGGCCACGGGGTAAAAAACCCGCTTCGCAGGTCCAAGAAAGTAGCGGCACAGGGGCTCAGCGAGGCAGCGGCGGCAGTAGTCACTCAGTGCGGAGCGTTGGCGGTAAAATCAGCTACTCGGCGGTGTGGCAGTTCTTTGCTAAGACACCGGAGGAGCCAAATATGAGTATATGTAGAATCTGTGGGCAGAAAGTGAAGCGTGGCCAGGGAGCTAACGTTGGCACCACGGCCCTGCGTCAACACATGCAGCGTCACCATCCGGTGGCCTGGGAGAAACGTGGCTCAGATGTGGTGATCCATCCTGCCGCCGCAGCAACAGCAGCAGCAGCGCCCAGTGGCACGCATGCCATTGCAGCCAGTCAAGGCTCCACCACCTCTGCAGAAGGGAGCTGTTTCTCTTTGACATCATCTCCCGGTCCAGATGCTCCTGCTCCTCGCTACTCATGGCGCCAGCAGTCGTTCAGCGAGGCGATTGCAAAGAGACAACAATATGCGTCAAACCATGCTAAGGTGCAGAAGCTGACCGTGCTCCTTTCCAAGTTGTTGGTACTGCAGTCCCTCCCTTTCCAAATGGTGGACTCTGCACCATTCAGAAAACTAATGGCTTGTGCCGAGCCGAGATGGAGAGTTCCAAGCCGTAATTTATTTTCCAAAAAGGCAGTACCAGCACTTCATAAATATGTAGAACAGAAGGTGGGCCAGTCCTTGAGCTTATCGGTTTGTTACAAGGTGCATGGCAGTGCGGACGACTGGAGCTGTAACTACGGTCAGGGCCAGTACATGTCCTTTACGGCCCACTGGGTGAATGTGCTTCCTGCCCAGGCACACAAACAACTTGGACAGGAGACGCCGCTTTCTCCTCCACGTTGTCAAACTGCGGCTCCTGCGCCAATGTCCGCCTCCTACTCCTCCACCACCACCACCATCTCAGCCTCCACAAGTACTGCTCCATCATACCACATGTGTAGGGCACAGCGGTGTCACGCAGTTCTACACCTGGCTTGCCTCGGCGAACGAAGTCACACAGGGGAGGAACTGCTCCACGTCATGCAGCAAGAAATCGATGTGTGGCTTTCTCCGCACCAACTGCAAATCGGAACCATGGTGACGGACAATGGGAGGAACATGGTTTCTGCGCTGCACCACGGAGGGATGGTCCATGCACACTGTATGGCGCATGTGTTCAATCTGTTTGTGAAAAGTTTCCTTAATTATTCCACCGATCTTCAGAAAATTCTGAAAATGTCCAGGAAACTGTGCATGCACTTCATCTATTCCTACAAATCCAGGAACACCCTCCTCGAGTTGCAGCGGCAGAACGGCCTCCCTCAACACACTTTGATATGCGATGTTTCCACCCGTTGGAATTCCAGCCTGCACATGTTGGACCGACTATATGAACAGAGAAAGGCCATTAACGATTTTTTTGATAATCCAAGCAGACAGGAGTACTCCCCTGTGTAACTTTGATGTCAGTCAGTGGCAGCTCATGCGTGACACCTGCCATTTGTTGAGGCCATTCGAGGAGGCCACGTTATTTGTCAGTCACCAGGACTACGGGATGAATAACGTCATTCCACTGCTTCATGTCCTGGAACAGATGCTAAAAAATCTGTCTGGGCAGGGGACTGGAGACGTGGCAACTACATCTCGCGGCCACATGAGTCTGGTGGGGACTGAAATGGAGGAGGAGGAGGAGGAGGACATTGAAGCAGAAGCATTGTCTGGTGAAATGAGTGGATTTTCTACCCAGGTGACAAGAGAGGAGGAGCAGGAGCATCTGGAGGAGATAGATGGAGATGAGGAAGATAAGGCAGATGACCCGCAAGCACCGTGGCAGTATACAGTGGAGATGGAGGCAGGGAGCCCCTCGGAGTCACTTGTGCAGATGGCCCGCAGCATGCTGATTTGCCTGGCTAATGACAGCCGAATAGTCAGCATCCGGCAAAGGGATGACTTCTGGCTCTCCACCCTATTGGACCCTCGCTACCGGTCCAAAATGGGAGCCTTTTTCCCAGCTATTGAGAGGGTGGACAAACTTATATACTATAGGGAAATCCTCCGTAGTCAGTTGTTCGCTGCCTATATGCAGCATCGTCCCTCCTCTGACAGGTCTGACCAGGGGGTTCCTCAGCGCTCACGTACTACTGCCGCGGCTGCTGGGGAAAGGTGGAGGGGTAGGAGCATTACCAGCTCCATCAGCAGCAACCTAAGTCTGGAGTCACTGATGAGCAGCTTCCTTCACCCGCCTAGTGAGGAGGGTAGTTGCCAGCAGCAGCAGCAGGACCAGGAGCAGTCTCTGAACCAACAGGTGGTGGCCTACTTGGACAGCACTCTGCCACCCCAGTTAGAAGATCCGCTGGACTACTGGGCAGCCAAACTGGATGTTTGGCCGCAACTTGCCGAATTTGCAGTGGAGAAGCTGTTCTGCCCGGCCAGTTGTATGGCATCAGAGCGGGTGTTCAGTGCGGCGGGGGCCATCGTTACCCCAAGGAGAACGCGCTTGTCCACGGGAAATTGGGAACGACTGACCTTTGTCAAGATGAATCAGGCGTGGATCGGCCAGGATTTCCACACACCAATGCCTTAGGCGTCAGACTACATCAGCCATGAAGCCTCACCCAAACTGCGAGAAATGAGTCTGGGTTCAAATTACCTGCCTCAGCCATTATTCTGATACCGCCACCCGTCTGATGCCACACATCTGCTGACAGTTTCTCCATCTGCCACCAACCATCTTTACCAGGGACTGGTATTGCCACCCACCTCCACACTTTGTCATTGTGCCACTGTCTGACCTCATGCTGCTGTGGCTGCCGCCGTCACCTCCACTCTCTGTCATTGTGCCACTCTGTGGCCTACTACTGTTTTGCCACCTCCAGAATGTCATTGTGCCACTGTCTGACCTCATGCTGCTGCTGTGGCTGCTGCCGTGACCTACACACTCTGTCATTGTGCCACTGTCTGACCTCATGCTGCTGCTGTGGCTGCTGTCATGACCTCCACACTGTGTCATTGTGCCACTCTGTGGCCTACTACTGTTTTGCCACCTCCAGAATGTCATTGTGCCACTGTCTGACCTCATGCTGCTGCTGTCGTGCCCTCCACACTGTGTCATTGTGCCACTCTGTGGCCTACTCCAGTTTTTGACACCTCCAGAATGTCATTGTGCCACTGTCTGACCTCATGCTGCTGCTGTGGCTGCTGCCGTGACCTACACACTCTGTCATTGTGCCACTGTCTGACCTTATGCTGCTGCTGTGGCTGCTGTCGTGACCTCCACACTGTGTCATTGTGCCACTCTGTGGCCTACTACTGTTTTGCCACCTCCAGAATGTCATTGTGCCACTGTCTGACCTCATGCTGCTGCTGTCATGCCCTCCACACTGTGTCATTGTGCCACTCTGTGGCCTACTACTGTTTTGCCACCTCCAGAATGTCATTGTGCCACTGTCTGACCTCATGCTGCTGCTGTCGTGCCCTCCACACTGTGTCATTGTGCCACTCTGTGGCCTACTCCAGTTTTTGCCACCTCCAGAATGTCATTGTGCCACTGTCTGACCTCATGCTGCTGCTGTGGCTGCTGCCGTGACCTACACACTCTGTCATTGTGCCACTGTCTGACCTCATGCTGCTGCTGTGGCTGCTGTCGTGACCTCCACACTGTGTCATTGTGCCACTCTGTGGCCTACTCCAGTTTTTGCCACCTCCAGAATGTCATTGTGCCACTCTCTGACCTCATGCTGCTCCTGCTGCCGTCACCTCCACACTGTCATTGTGCCACTCTGTGGCCTACTCCAGTTTTTGACACCTCCTGAATGTAATTGTGCCACTGGCTGACTTGTAGCTGCTGTTGTGGCTGCTGTCGTGACCTCCACACTGTGTCATTGTGCCACTATGTGGCCTACTCCAGTTTTTGCCACCTCCAGAATGTCATTGTGCCACTGCCTGACCTCATGCTGCTGCTGTCGTGACCTCCACACTCTGTCATTGTGCCACTCTGTGGCCTACTACTGTTTTGCCACCTCCAGAATGTTATTGTGCCACTGCCTGACCTCATACTGCTGCTGTGGCTGCTGTCGTGCCCGCCACACTGTGTCATTGTGCCACTCTGTGGCATATTCCTGTTTTTGCCACCTCCAGAATGTCATTGTGCGACTGTCTGACCTCATGCTGCTGCTGTGGCTGCTGCCGTCACCTCCACACTCTGTCACTGATGTTGCCACCTGAGCTCTCATCTTGTTTTTTTCCAGCTTTCGCTGCCATGACTTTATCAGGCTACATTCCCGCTTGAGTTTTTTGGTCAGTATTGCCCTCTTAAGTGCCTAGGGAATTTTATAGTGAAGCGATTCTAAGAGTGACGGCAGTCATCTGCGTGTCATACTAAAACACAACATTGTATGAAGACCAAACCAAGCTCCCTCTGCATATTTAAGCATAGCACAACATTCTACAGCACCCTGGAGGCTCCGTGAAGCCTGGAAATAGATGGGTTTTTTTGTCGGAAACGAACTGAATTTTTGAGAAATTCGCCCATCTCTAATTATGATTTATACATACCATTTAAATAGTACTCTTTAAGACATATAGTTACGTTAATGAACTTGGACCTAGTGTATGGCAATGGTAGGGACTGTAAAGATGTGTGCCCACCCCCACCCCCAATAATATATTTCATATAAATAATAATATACATATCACTATAACCTCATTCTATGTATGATACCTCTAAATAACTAGTTGTTCAACTGGTTGTTTCACTAGTCATGTACTATACAGGCAATAACCACCTCCAGCTACAGATAGGGGTAGCTGCGCATGTCTGTGGTGCGCTCCATACATTTATATGACAGTATGCTCAGCTTGGTTGGGAGTCAGGAACCCTTGTTCCTCACATAGATTCAGATTCCAGAGGTGGAACCTATATTAGACATTTTTGGGGTATCTTGTAATTTTTATCTTTTAGTATACAGACTTTTGTGTATAGATTTTTTAAGTAGTGATTAGTGCACAAAGCAGTGAAAAGGAAGAGTGAAGACTGATAACATAGAAAGAGGCACATGATGATAATTTACTGCATATTACAAAGTTTATATGTTTAACTTATACCATGATTTATGGAAACTATTTTAAACCTGTTCACTTAGACATATAGATTAGTTAATTGACTATCAATGAATCGGGCTCTAGCGAATAGTATATAGAGAAATTAGACTGAAAGCCAGGGACTGATCTTAGTAATTTCCATCTGTCATAAATATCAATAGTCACAGCATATTATGTCATTAATTTTGCTTATGTTTCTCACTTGTGTTGCACTGGCTGCTGTTTGTCAATGCACAAAAAGACATCTGTAAGAAAGAATACTGAAGAGACTAAAAATTATCTATAATAAAGATCAAAAACTGAATCCAAACTCTAATTATTGGAGAAATCTGTGTATGTCTGTCTCTTAAGTTATGGAATTCTCATCTTAATATTATTTTGACTGTAACGATTTTTAAGTGACAGCAATCTATTTACTGTGCTGCAGAATACGTTGCTGCTATGTAAACACTATCTGGAGCTTTTCTTGAAATAAAAAATGTAAGCAGTACATGTATGATAGATGACTGTTTTAGAGAGCTTATTTACTCTGATCATCATGCTGAAGTCATAAAGACACAGGTCCTCATTCATTAGGGTGGTTTATAGAATGTTGCAGTATGTTGCAAATAAAGGAAAAAAGCACAAACTGAGAGTCCAAACAAGAATGAATATAATCAAAAATATGAAATTATTTTATTGGGTCAGAAAGCAAAAAAAAAAAAATTAAAAGGCCAAAAAGGCTCCACTTAAAGAGATAAATTTCCTCTCCATAAATAATCAAAGAGAGTCATTATACAAATATTCATATATAACGTGCAATATGTAGATAATAATGGCACCCGACAGAGATAGACAAATGGGATATTTGACAGGAGAAGTGCATAAATAAGTGATGATGTAGAGAGAATACAGCAAAAATCCAATAGACTCAGAACATGGGCAGTAGAAAAAATAACCACATTTCCACATTTGTGTGTAAAGTGGATGCGAATGACCCAAGCAAAAACCCAGGGCCTCATGTATGAAAACTGTATAGGTCTAAAACTCACTTTGTTGCCCATAGCAACCAATCAGAGCGCCCCTTTCATTTTTCCAAAGCACTATATGAAATGAAGGGTTGTTATTGACAACAAAGTGAGTTTTAGATCTAGACAGTTTTCTTGCATGTGGCCCCCAATGTCTAAAGAGTAAAACAAGTGTTAATACAGCAAGTCTAAATATAAATAATAGTGTCATCTTTTCCATTGGGCAGGATAGGCGGCTGCCCAAGGACTCCATAAGCTACAGAGAAAATAGTAACTCAGCCCCTGCGACAAGTCCGGGCGGCACGTTGGTGGTCAGACCCGGACCCGTTGCCTCTCTTAAGTAAGCGGCGCAGGAGGCGTGGTATAGCTATCATGCCTCATGCTACGCTGTATCTCCTAGGCTAAAAGCCCATAGGATTCTGGTCTAGGAGATCCCAGGAGCAAAATCCCAGCATAGGGGGTGTGTTGATGTGACACTGCTCACACCGGAAACAAGCTCCCGAAGCGAGGTCCCCTATGGTAGAATGCGGAGAGGTGAATAGCTTTTTTAAAAAAAAATTCTAACCAGTTTATTTTTTTATAATAGATAGGAGCATATATACATGGGGTGTCTTATCTATAGGGATCTATTTACAGGGGGCATATTATCTACAGGGGTCTGTATACAGGTGGCATATTATCTACAGGGGTCTATGTAGAGGGGGGCATATTATCTACAGGGGCCATGCCAGGACTTGAACTGAACTCCAGGACTCCTGCGTCCCAGCCCATAGCTCTTCTCACTGAGCTACTTGGTCCTTTGGACAGCTCCAGTACTGAACCTTGTTAGTTCCCTGTTTTCCCAGCCTTGCCCCTTTACCTCATGTTGCTCCACCCATGGACTTCCTATTTAAGCCCAGCCTTGAACTTCCTCCTTTTGAGGTTATTGTGCTCTGCTGATAATCTTGCTCCTGTCCAGTTTTTGCTGTCTACTGTTTATTCTACTCTGCACCGACCTTTGCCTTCCTTTGGACTGTGATTTCTGCCTACTCCTCAAAGACTGAAACCGGCTGCACGTTACCGACCTCTGGCTTGCCGACTACACTTCCTACAAGTAGGTACCCCATTAGTCACAAGTTAAGACTCTAACCAGCTGCTGATCGTAACAGGGCATATTATCTATAGGGAGCATATTAGCTACAGGAGGCATATTATCTGCAGGAGACAAATTATCTTACAAGGGGCATTATTATCTTACAGGGGGCATATTATCTACAGAGGACATATTATCTACAGATCTGCAGGGAGCATATTATCTGCAGAGGTCATATTTACCTACATGGAGTAAAATATAACTACAGGAGGCTATACACCTACAGGAGCCTGATTATATACCTACAAGGGGCTCAATATTTACCTACAAGGGGCTGTATACCTATCTATCTACATGGGGGTCTGTATCTACATTCCTAGGGCATATGTATCTACCTATCTACAGGGGGCTGCATATCTACCTATAGGGGGCTGAACAGTATATCTATCTACTGGGGCATTTATACCTACCTATCTTCACGTGGCTGTATACCTATCTATCTACATGGGGGTCTGTATCTACATTCCTAGGGCATATGTATCTACCTATCTACAGGGGGCTGCATATCTACCTATAGGGGGCTGTACAGTATATCTAACTACTGGGGCATTTATACCTACCTATCTTCACGTGGCTGTATACCTATCTACCTACCTACAGGGGGCATATATATCTACCTATCTACAGGGAGCATACATACCTATGTATCTACAGGGGCTACTTTACCTACCTACAGTGAGCCTATATATCTACTGGGGGTCTATACTTAATGGTGGGCAACATTATTACCTACTTACTTAATGGGGGGTGCCCAGAGGTGAGAATTGATAGGGAAGTGCTGAAAAAGTGAGAAGTCTAAGATGTTTGTGTGTTTATTTCTTCAGGGACGAGTTCTGGCTAGGGGAAGTGTTCACTGCAGATGGAGAAGAACAGAGAAAAATAACTCATCAGAAAAGATGTCTCCTGTGAGTCCCTGATGTCAGTTCAGGGGTCATTTTTCTTCTGTGTTAGGTCAGTATTCACTGTCCTGGTGGTGTCCTAAGCTGGTGTCCTAAGCTGTTGTCCTGTGAGTGGTTGTGTTGGTTGGAGGGCTCAGTGCACAGCTCTGCCCAGATGCCCATAATGCTATTAAGATGGCCCTGGTAGTTCACAAGCTGCATATGAAAACCCAAGCAACAACCATGTCTTCTTCAGGAGCATACACATTTATTATGGGCTTTAGACACTTTTTGCACACTTTTTGGCACGGGACATAGCTTAACAGAGAAATGGGAGTGCATGGGAGTGCCTATGTATGAAAGAGGTCACCAGTGTGACACACTGCACCAAAATCTATGCCAAAAATGCACAAAAATTTTGGAGAAGGAAGCAAGCCAAAAAAAAATTGTCTAAAAGTTAGTCAAGTCTAAAGCTGCCTCAAATATATCAATCAGCATGAGCCACTGTGATAAATTTGGTGCATTTTTAGACAGCCTGTTTACATTTATGTCTAACTGTTAGACAGTGATAGTAAATAAAGGCCACTTTTATAATTATGTGGGTTGTTGTTGTCTTCCTCTGGATATATTTTAAATGGTAATAGGTTAAAGTATTTAAATGTATTTATGGCCATGACGGAAGTTGATTTTCATTTTACTGGAAAATGTTATTGCATTTTCTTCATGTGAATCTATTTTACATTTATTCCTTATTTCAGAGTTTTTAATGTTTTTGTATCAAAGGTCAGTGTTGTCATGCGGTGTAAAAGGTGTACATACTTTTTACAGAACTATAATTTTTATAATTACATTTCTTGCCATCATATCAATGCTGCTAAAAAATGCAAATGCAAAAGTGCAAATATCTTAAAATAAGTAGTTTCCTTACAAAGCCTGACGATGGAAGTACATAATGTATATCACCCAGTACAACTGAAGCCTTAAAAAAATTCTACTATGCTAAATGGTAATTTTAGGCAATTTATTATACTATAACTAATGGTCTGTAAAGATCTCAATGGACATTTTTACAAGATGAAAAGATTAAACCTTTTCTCAGCAAGTTTCTTTGAGTTGCTAACACAAATCATAAGCTACCGGTTACTTAGTTTTTTGGCCACCATTATGAATTTTAGGACCCATAAAACCAAAGTGTCTGCACCCTCAATTTAAATTCTTCATGACGTGAATGGGGACAAAGGGCAACATGTTTGAATGTTGGTGCAGACAGGCCAGTTCTACATAGCTTTAGGATAGTGTAGAATGCGCCAGAATGTATAAACCTGTCTTTCTGCAGTTCATACATACAGTACAGGCATAGTCTAGTGCCAATACGACAAGTCTGGCTCAGGTAGATCACCTTTAACTTGATCTGGTTGTTCTAACTGTTATGCACCAATGTTTGGCATCAAAGAATCATGAATGTGTCTAATTCTATGAATGTGGTGCGACACCCCCCAAAGTCCACCAAATCTTTGGCACATTAAAGTGTCACTGCTGCACTTATCGCACCAAATTTTGGAATACGACTGTTCATGCATCTGTAGAACAGGTCTGCTAAAACTTTTTGGGTGACATGTCAGAAAAGAGGTGCCTCCACGCCAGTTTTAAAGTGCATTAAATGAGCGTATAGTGCACCTGAATGAATAAACCTGTCAAAAATGTGGTGTGGTCTACCTTGCATTGCATATTTGATGCACCTACTTTAGGTGCATTCAAATGTGTCATGCCTGGCATATAATGTGCCTTGTTTTGGTGTACTGCAGTTCATTTATACAGAGAATAGAGCATCAACAGTTTTTTGGCGCAAAATACACCAAAAAATGGCACAGCCCTAATGTGAATAGGGCCTGACCCTATGAGTGAAGTTTGAAGCATTAATCATGGAGGGCACAGCCCTCACAAACACAGAGCAGACCCTCACAGGCAGTCTGGTAATCTTGATTTAGGTTAATTCACAGTGGTTTTTAGCATGAATCAGCCATTACCTGTGAGCTAATATCTTGTTTGAAAGAGGGCCAGGCACCATGATTAGTTTTATAAAAATAAAAGGCTTCAGGCTTGTTTTTTTTTCTTATCTCTAGAAACAAGGACTGAAAGATTACAGTATTAAGAGATTGCAAGAAACAAGGATTTTAATGAGCATAGGCAAAAAAAACATTTAAAGAAAATGTCAGTGATTACACTATTTTACAAAAAAAATTGAATAGGTTCTAGTTTTTGAGATCATGGTCATCCATGAAAGGTAGGTAGCAGGTAGTAGCAGTGGAAGTGAATTTGAGGGAAGCTATTTGATGCCTCAGCCATGACTTCAAAAATACCTCAATAACTGGATTCATGACTTAAATCTGTCGAAATAAGTATCTGAACTTTGTGTCCAGGCTTAATGAGCAAACATAAAGATTAAAGTTAAAATTACAGCCCATCAGACAATATGAAAGAGGCTTCTCCCAGATTTTAACCAAAAGGAAGAACGTGTATAGTGTAATGATATCAGAGGAATTGTACTTCAAATGGGACGAACAGAATATCGACCAGAAAACTGGCGGCTTTTTATTGACCTCTCGATTAGAAGCTTGAAACGTGTTCTCTTGCACAGTGGTAACTGTTGTGCATTTCTTCCCATTACTCACTTAACAAAACTTAAAGAAGAATATGAAAATGTAAAAATCATAATACAGAAAATCCGTTATCAAGAACATTAGTGGTCAATTTTTGTTGATCTGATCATGGTGAACTTCTTGATTGGACAGCAACCTGGATACAGAAAATACCCATGCTTCATGTGCCTCTGGGATAACAGGGCAAAGCTCTTTGGACAAAAATGTCAAGGCCTACAAGGTAAGAAATAATTGTTGGTGCCGCTGATGGACAAGAACAAAATCATTTTCCCACTGCTTCATATTAAGCTAGGATTGATGAAGCAAATTGTTAGGGCTCTGGACAAAATGGGTAATTGCTTCAAGTACATTTGTAGATCACTCTCTGGACTGAGCCTGGAAAAACTAAGAGCTGGAATCTTTTATGATCCTCATATTCGTAACCTCATGAACAATTCCTATTTTACCAAAGAAATAAATAACATTGAGGTTTCGGCCTGGAAGAGTGTCTCTGTGGTGAAGAACTACTTAGGTAATCACAGAGCAGACAATTATGAAGAATTGGTGCAAGATATGTGTCACGGTCGATAGTAGTGGATCCACTGGACCACTTCAAGCGATGGCGTAAACCATGCCAGGGAGCGGAATCTAAGTAGGTCCCGGTTTTCACAGGAGCCTGCCGCAAAGAAGGATGGACTTGCTGCAAAAGGATTCTACCAAGTCGCTTCCACTGACGTGACTTGCTTGCGATGGCAGCCAAGGGTGAGCATGGTACAGAATCGTGAGGCGTAGACGTCTTCAGGGACAGGCGGTAAGGTTAGGCCAGGCTGCAGAGGTTCATGGTCAAGGGACAGAAGCAAGACGATATGGTACACAGGAATCACGGCAAGACAAGGAACGCTTTCTTAATAGGCTAATAGGGCACTAAATGGAATTTATTGGTGCGCTGGCCCTTTAAATGTAACAGTGCCGGCGCGTGCCCTAGGAGGCGAGAACGCGCGTGCTGGGAAGCAGAGACACAGTCAGGAGTGCTGCTGGGTGAGTAAGGGGTGTTGGAGCGAGTGCGCCCGCGACTCGACACCCGTCCGCAGGGCATGGATGCACCCACGACCTGGTGAGGGAGTCGCAGGGGCACCCGTGACAGTACCCCCCTTAGGCCTCTCCCTCTTTCTGTATTGGAGAAATTTGCGGACCACCAGGATGCGATCCAGAATGTTGTCCTCTGGCTCCCAGGACCATTCTTCGAGCCTGAACCCCTTTCAGTCAATGAGGAAATGTCGCTTCCCCCTGATTGTGTTCATGGCCAAGAGTTCTTTTATGGTGAAGATGTTCGTGGCATCAGCCTCAGGAGTTGGAGGAGCAATTTTCCAGGAGAAACGATTCAGGACAACTGGCTTCAGGAGAGAGACGTGGAAGGAGTTCGGAACCCACATCTTGGGGGGAACGCGGAGCTTATATGCCACCGGATTGATGCATTTTAGCACCTCGAATGGTCCCAGGAAGCAGGGAAGCAGTTTGTAGCCAGGGATCTTGAGATAAATGTATTTCACAGACAACCATATTTTGTCTCCAGGAGAGAAGATAGGCGGGGGTCTTCTCTTTTTGTCTGCTTGCTTCTTAGTGCGGGCAGACGCCCGTTGTAGAGACTGGCGTGTCTGATCCCAGATGGCTGTTAATTCCCGGACCAAGTCTTCCACAGCCGGGACCTCAGAGGGCACAGAGAGCGGGAGTGGTGGGCGTTGATGTCGCCGGTAGACAATGAAGAACGCGGGGACACTGGCAGACGCGGAGTCTAACAAATTGTATGAGAACTCTGCCCATGGTAACCGATTGGCCCAGTCGTCCTGACGTGCAGAAACGAAGTGCCGCAGATAGCAGCCAAGCATCTGGTTAACCCTCTCCACCTGCCCGTTGGTCTGAGGGTGATAGGCCGAAGAGAAATCCAACTTTACTTGTCGCTGGTTACAGAGAGAGCACCAGAACCTAGAAACCGAGACTATATGGCGGGGCAGCCCATGTAGTCGAAAAATATGTTGAAAAAATATGCTGGCCAGATGAGGAGCAGAGGGTAGACCTGACAGAGGAACGAAATGGGACATCTTAGAAAAGTGATCCGTGACTACCCAGACCATGGTATTACCAGCGGAAAGCGGGAGATCAGTAATAAAGACCATGTGGGTTACGTGGGTCCAAGGACAATTGGGAATAGGCAGTGGCTGCAGCAGACCTGCTGGCTTGAGATGGGAAGATTTGTTGTGGGCACAAGAAGTGCACCACCCCATGAAATCGCGAACGTCTTTGGCGAGACTGGGCCACCAGTAAAAACGGGAGATGAGAGAGCAAGATTTCTTCCCTCCCGGGTGTTCAGCCACTCGAGCGCAATGTCCCCAATACAATAGTCTCTTCCATAGAGCCGGGCGCACATAAGTCTTGCCTGGAGGGATTCGATGCAAATCTATGTGCGCAGCAGAGATTAGCCTTTCGGGGGGATGATATGCCGAAGTGCTGGTTCATCTCCTACCACGTCAGAGGCACGGGAGAGGGCATTGGCCTTGACATTTTTCTCCGCGGGGCGAAAATAAATCAGAAGATTGAATTGGGAAAAGAAGAGGGACCATCGAGCTTGGCGCGGGTTTAGACGCCGAGCCATCTGGAGATAAAGGAGGTTCTTGTGGTCGGTGTAGATATTGACCAGGTGTCGATCCCCCTCTAGGAGGTAGCGCCATTCCTCTAGGGCTAACTTGATGGCCAGTAATTCCCGGTCTCCGATATCATAATTTCTCTCTGCCGAGGAAAAGGTTTTGGAGAAAAACCACACGTAAGGGTCTTGTCTTTGGTACCCTTTGGACTAAGCACAGCTCCGGCTCCTACTGATGAGGCATCGACTTCCAAGAAGAACGGTTTTTCTGTATCAGCCCGGGTGAGTACCGGGGCAGAGGTGAACACAGACTTCAACTTTAGGAAAGCTTCCCCCTTTTTGGTTAAGGCCACTATAGGAGACACCAGTGAGGAGAAATGTTGCACAAACTGTCTATAATAATTCACGAAGCCCAGAAATCTTTGTATGGCTCGGAGGCCCACGGGTCTTGGCCACTGCAGGACGGCAGACAATTTGTCAGGATCCATCTGCAGGCCCTTGTCCGAAGTTGATACATGGCCGTAGAGAGCCGTCTTCGCCACAAAGAAGAATCCAGCCCAGGCAGGGAAGGAGGACTTCCGAATAGATCCATTCTGGAGATTTTCTTTAATGTAGGCCGACATAGCCTGTGTTACAGGTATTGACAGCGGGTAGACTCGGCCCCGAGGAGGAGAGGTGCCGGGCAGCAGATCAATTGGGCATTCGTAAGGGTGATGTAGAGTCTCAGCTTGCTTCACAGAGAACACGTCTGCAAATTCTTGGTACGGAGTGGGAAGGTCCACCAGAGACTTGGGTGGTATCGAAGAAGAAGCGGAAAGCACCGGGCGGGGTGCCACCAAACAGCGAGACCAACATCCTTGCCCCCAACGTAAGACTTCGCCCGATTCCCAGTTGAGCACAGGGGCATGCCGCTGCAGCCACGGAAGACCCAAAAGAACAGATGAGGAGGACCGAGGGAGCACGTAAAACACAAGCCTTTCCCTATGTAACGCCCCTACCTGAAGGAGCAAGGGCTTGGTACAGTACTGGATCGGGTCACGGAGGATCTCCCCACTGACAGAGGAGATGGCAAGAGGTTTTTCCAGGCGGACCACGGGGAAGTTGTATCAAGACACCAAGGCAGCATCCATGAAATTTCCGGCCGAACCGGAGTCCAAGAAGGCGGAAACTTGATATTGAACTCCCATCCAGATCCGACAAGCACGGGCATGGTAAAACGAGGAGAGGACTTGCTCTCACCTAGGGACGCCTCTCCCACGTGGCCTAGGTGTGTGTGTTTTCCAGACGCTGAAAACGAAGTGGGCAGCCCCAGTGGAAATGTTCGGGGCTGGCACAATAGAGGCATAGGTTTTCTTCACGCCGGCGGATCAGCTCCTGTGGAGTCAAGTGAGCTCTGTCCACTTGCATGGGTTCCTCAGTAGGGAGGACAACGTGGTGGCCCGGGAAATTCAGGAGTGGGCCCGGGAAAAAAAAAAACCCCGGGCAAGGTTTTCGCTTTCCCTGACAGCTTTCCCTCGCCCTTTCAGAAAAACGGAACGATCCGAGGGGCCAAAGAGAAAAGGGGAAAATCAGTGGGGAAGGTGGATCAGGGGTAGATAAGGAAACCCCAATTTCCTTGGCTGGAAGGCCCTTTAATTAAGGGGGGGCCAAATGCCGCATCTTTCCATGATATTTCGAGGCCAGGGTGCGAAACTTTTACGGGAATATTTTCCCCCAACCGGGAGTCTCTGTGACACAGATTTACTAAGGCATTTTTGGGGAGAAGAGGCTGGGGGCGGGTTCCCTAAACAGGGCTGCAGAACTCTGTGAGGAAAGGGTGGCGGGGGTTAGTTGTGACCAACGATCTGCCCCAAAGGGGGGGTCCCCAGGCCAAAATTTCCGGGGAAAGAAGGCTGCCCAACGAATGCAAATTTCCCGGACCTTTAAGTAGGGAATTGGTTCGCCATTAATTCGATGTCCGAAAAATTTTGGGGGTGTTAAAACCCCCTTAAAAACTTATTTGGAATAGACAACAAAATTTAAAATTCAGCGAGTTGCGGAAGCCGAATGTGCGGCAAAAAGCCCAGAGGGGGGTTTGTGCTGATGGGGGGCCAGGAAGTTTGCGGATCATGGCCGAGGGGGTGATTTTGCTGGGCCTGCTAGGGGATCTGCTGGGTTTGGGCTGGCCGCAATGGGGGTTGGGTTCAGCAAAACCCCTAGGCAGAGGATTTTGGGGACCCCTGGCCAGATCTTACTGTCGGGGTCGGAAAGTAAGGGACCCACGGCCCACCGCAAGCTGTGGCTTAAGCCTTCCCGGGAGGGGAAATTCTAAGTAGTTTCCCGGTTTTCACCAGGGGCCCCCGCAGCAAAGGGGATGGACTGCTGCGAAGGGATTTTAAAGGCTTTTCCACATATGAGTTGTTTGTATGGCAGCCTAGGGAGGCGGGGTAAAAAAAATTTGTGAGGCGAAGATTTTGGGGGGACATTTTGGGTTTAAGGCGGGGACAGGCGGCAGAGGTTCGGGGTCGGGGAAAAAGGAAAGGGGCAAGACTTTTGGGTCCCACGGGAATCCCCGGCAAGAAAAGGGAACGCTTTTTTCAATAGGCTAATAGGGCACTAAAGATCCGGCATTTGGCGAAGGAAGGGGCAGGATTTAAATAGGGCGCAAAGGGCAATGGTTTTTACCGACCCGCCCCGGGAAAAGCAGAGACAAAAGTCAGGGAGGGCGGGGTTGAGTAAGGGGGTTTGGGAAGGGGCCCGGCCCCGGGCGGCGCCCCCCGCAACCGCGGGGCCAAATTTCGCCGTGACCGGGGGAGGAAGGCGCGGGGGCACCCGTTAACAAAAATTGCTCACTACCTTTAGAAATTTAAGCCATTTAAACAGATTTACAGACTTCAGAAAGGAACGGGCAAGGGGTTTTAAAAAAGGATTTTTTGGGGTTTGATGGAGGAAAAGATATCAAAACAGAGGGGACAAACAAATGATGGACTACTCTCGAGTCCCCCAAAACGTAATTGCCCTTGATAACACACAAAAAAAAAAAAGGAAAATAACAAAAACGGGTTTTTGAAGCATTTAAATTTTTAAATTAAAAAAATTTAATATTGTATTAATTAATCAAATCATATATAAACTTTTCCTGTCACCAGTTTTAATTTCTTTTTGTCATTAAAGCGTTTTTTAAACTAGTTGTAACTAAAAATAAAAAAATTTTCCTGCAGTTTGGGACTGTTTTCCCCCCTTTTTTTGCTTTCATTTTTAAATTTTTCTTTTAAAAAATTCAAAAACAGACCCAAATTTCGAAAAACTGAAGCCCATATTTTTAATTAAAACCAAAAATTTTAATTAAAATTTTTTGGGGAAATTTTTGGGCACCAAAAAATCATGTTTCCCCGTGTTATGGTACTTTTGTGGGAAAGAAAAAAAAATATAGGGGGGGGTTTATTTATCTGCATCTCTTTTGTCTAGCAAAAAAATTTGTTTGATCCTTCACTAAAAGCCCCTTTTGAAAAGACCCAAGGAAAAAAACAAAAATTTTATTTAAAAAATTTAAAAATAAAAATTATAAGATTATTTCTATAATGCAAAAATTATATTTTTAAATTCAGAAAATATTGGATAAAACCCCAAAGGAGTAAAGCTAAACAATTTACCCATCTTTTTTGAACTGAAAGTAATGGCAGAAAAATAAAAAATTTAGAGCTCCAAAAGGGTAAAAAATAAAGGAAAATTTTATATTTTCGTTTTTTTAAAGGGATCAATCATTTGCAGACCTTAAAGCAATATAAAGACTCCAAAGAGAAGAAAGACCTGCAGATATAAAAATGCTGTGACCAGGGTTAGGGTTAGGTATATAGTGGTGTTTACAAAGGTTTTCAAACCCACATTGTCAGCAAAGCAAAATTTTTGCTTTTTGGGTTTTCATTGTGCACCCCAAAATTAAAAAACCAAGGTTGCGTACCCTTTTAAGACCCCTTTTACTCTTTACCTGTTTTTTGTTCAAAAGATGTTTTGACAAAAAGGTTTTTCAGGATATTTTTATTTTTTTATGTTTATTCAGTTTCTAAAAGGCTACAGTAAAAAAAAAAAAAGAAAAGAAATCTCTCTAATTTAAGCAAACTTATTGTCACAACCAGTGCTGTTACTCACCACTCGGCACTCCAGTGCCTTTCTCTCATGTCTTTGAAACTGGGTTGCTGGTTTATTTGGTATATACAACTGATTTTTTGATAAACAAGGCCCATGCGGGGAATCCTAGCTGAATTTTAATGAAAAGATTTTTTCCAAATTGCTTTTGACCCCAAAAACCTTTTAACTTGTTTTTTTTCCCTGGGGAATAGCCAACGGTTTTTTTATACTTGAAAAAGGGGGTGAAAGATTTTTTCAGGTAAAACCCCTTATCATTTGTTTCCATTAACATTTTTATTTTTATATTTTTGTCTCAATTTTAATTGGCTGAAGGGTTTTGGGTGAATTAAACCTAAAAGTTTTTTTAACCCAAATTTTATCAAAAAAATTTTTAAAATGGGGTTTTTGAAACCCAAAAAAACAAAGTTCTTCACCACAAACAAACTGCAATTAAACATGTATACCTACTCTTTAGCTAGTTCTGGTATGTGCTTTCTTGCCTGGCAGCTTCTATTCCATTTGAAGCTTCTATGAAACATCATCTCAGGTTTTGGGGAAAAAAATTTAAAAAGGCCCCCAAAGGTTTTTTTTAAAACTTTTACCCCTCCCCACAAGGCCCTGGTTTCCTAAAAGGAAGCCCCCCCTGGGCTTTTATTTTAATTTTTGGTCCCGGGGGCCCGATAGTTGATACCCAAAATTTTTGAAACCAAAAGGAAGAAGTTTAGAGACATAGTTAAAACGGGGAAAGGGTTGAGGGGAGTGGTTTTTTTTTGGGGTAAAGACAAAGTCAAAGTTTAAAAGGGCAGGAGGGGTTGGGAAAGTAAAAAAGAGAACCCAAAGGGTTTTAATGCTGGGAAAAACAATTTTGCAAAATTTCCTAGAAAACACTGGGAAACACTATCAAAGATTAGGCAAAGGAGTGAGGAAAATGTTTCTTTAAGTAGTTCCTAGAGTGATTGTATTGTTTCAGTTATTTCATGGTTCCAGTTTGATACTTTATAGCCTGGTTCAAAATAATACATTTTTTTTGCTCTTCCTAAATTATGGACAACAGTAAAAAGGGTTTATTTACACTGTTTTATGAATTTTTATTTTCTCAGAGAATAGTTCCGTAAAACTATTCTCCATAATATTATAACAGTTGTAAAAAATTATGAAATTTTTTTAAAAAATTTTTCAATTTTTTTTTTGTGTACAAAAAAAGCATTTTTTTGGGTTACTTTTGTTTTCGGTTTCCCTAATATTTTTTAATATTTAAAGTTCCTGTTTGGGTCCATCTTTTTTTCAAGGGGCCCCAGACAGTTTTTTTTTTTCAGTTTTTTGTTCTCTTTTTTTTTCTTTTTAGTTAAACATTTTTGTCTTTGGCTTTGCTTTTAAAATCTGAAAAACCCTTCCCCATAGTACTGACAAGCCCCCCATAAAAACCCTTTTTCCTTTAAAAGGAGTGAAGAAAGAATATTGTTTTTTCACCCTAAGCCATTTTTCAACCTTTTTTCCCCCAATGTTCACAGGGTTTTAAAAAGGGCCTTTATTTTGGCCGTAATTACGGCCAAATTTGCGAAAATTTTAGGGCCGAAAACGGCCATTCTTACGGTAATTCACATTTTCTCATGGAAACAAAATGTGCCCCGCCCCTTTTGGGGGCCACGTGGGCCCCCTTACGGGGGGGGACAAAAATTTTTTTTTCCCTGCTTTGCCTCCCCTCCCGGGGAACTTTCAGGGTTTTATTGATGGCCGGGAACCCTTTTCTGCTTCCCAAACTCGCTTTCTTTTTTAATCATATGGGGTTGCTTTGGGGATAAATTTGGGCAGCTTACTTTGGGGTTTAATTTTTTTCTGTATTTTAATTTCCCCTTTCTTTTTTTATATTGATCGGGGTTCTTTGAAACCTGTCCCCCCCTGCTCCTCATAAACCCCCTAAAGCAAATCTATGTAGGAGGATGAAAATGGGGGGATAGAAATCTAGGGTCTCCTGGATGGGACCTATAGGTTTCTTTAGGGGTCGTTTTTTGAGGGTCAGGCCCCCTGCCGGGCCGCCCTTTTTGGGGGCGTTTTTCCTTTTTTGTGTTTGGGGGGGGTTTGAATAGTTCCCCTTCTAGGGGCTCTATGGGGATTTTCAAAGCCCTTTGTCCCGTATGTGTCCCTTTTTTTAAAAGGTGTGTTCATTTTTTTGGCCCTTTTTGGCACTAATGTGTATATTTTATCATTTTTTTTAAAAAGTTATTTTTTAAGGGCCCCGGTTAGTTCCCCCTTTTTGGTTTTTGTTTTTTTTTTTGGCTTTTGAGGAGCATTATTTTTTTCCATTTTTAATTGGGGGGTTTGTGGGTTTTTCTTGAAAAACTGGAGTGGGCCACAGAGGGGCCCCAATGACAGAGAGTGGGGGTGACGGGGGAAGGCAAAATGAGGTCAGAAAAGGGGGAAACAATGAAAATCTGGGGGTGGCAAAAACGGATAGGCCACAGAGTGGAAACAATGCGAGTGGGGGTTGAGGGGCGGCAGAAAAGCCTGGACCCGACAGTGGCCAATGACTTTTGGGGGTGGTCAAAAACAGGTTTGGCCACAGAGTGGCCCCAATGAAACATTTTTATCTAGGCCCACGGCAGCAGCCACAGCACACCCTTGGGGTAACAGGGGGCAAAAATAACATTCGGAGGTGGAAAAAAAACTAGGTAGGCCCCCAGAGGGGCAAAATGACGGGAAAAGGGGAGGTGACGGCGGAGCAGCTGAGGTCAGCAGTGGCCAATGATATTCTGGGGGGTGGAAAAAAACGGGAAAAGGCCACGATTTGGCACAATGCACAGTTCTAGGTCCGGCAGCACCCAAACCAGCACAGCATGAGGTCAGACAGGTGGCACAATAAACCTTCTGGGGGGTTGGAAAAAAAACTAGAGTAGGCCACGAGTGGCAAATGACAGAGAGGGGAAAGGGGGGAACGGCGGCAGGAAGGAAACACTTGGGGTTAGAGAGAAAAAACAAGGGCCCACATTGTGGATGTCATGGAAACCAGCAACAACAGCAGCAATGAGGTCGGGACAGGGGGAAACAATGCCCGGTGGGGAGGTGGGGGGGAAATTTCCCAAGTCCCGGGAAAAGGGGTTTGGGGGGCAGGGGAGAAACTGCAGAAAGTTTTTGGCATCAGGGGGGGGTGGGGGGCTTTCAAATAGGGGCGGAGGCGGGGTATTTTGAAACCCAAAAATTTCCCCAATTTTGGGTAGGCGTCAGGCGGGTGTGCCCTGACCCAAAGGCATTGGTGGGTGGAAAAATCATGGCCAAACCCCCTGATTTTTCCTTGACAATTTTAAAGTCTTTTCCAAAATTTTGGGTTTGGCCCAAAAGGGGGTTCTCCTTGGGGGGGTAAACGATGGCCCCACCGCACTAAAACCCCCGCTCTGTTTTCCCACATTTGGGGCCGGGGGCAGGACCCCTTCCCCAACTGAAAATTGGGGCAATTTTGCACCCAACACATCCAGTTTGGTTGCCCAGTAGCCCAAGGGGATTTCAAACGGGGGTGGCGGGGCCCCTGCCCCAAGTAGGCCCCCCCTTTGGTTTCATTTTTCTGCTCCGGCCCCTGTTGCTGTGGCGACTGCCCTCCCCCACTAGGGGGGGTGAAGGAAGCGGCTCATCAGTATCCAGACTTGGGTTGCTGTGATGGAGCTGGTACTGTTGACCCCCCCCCCCCCCCCTTCCCCCGCAGCCCCCGGCAGAAAGTCATGACCTGAAAACCCCCCCGGTCGGACCTGTAAGAGGGGACGTTTCCGCAATGGGCACGGCCAACTGACAAAGGGAAAAAAATTTTTCCCTATAGTTTTTGGTTTTTGGTCCCCCCTTAAATAGGGGGAAAAAAGGCCCTTCCCATTTTGGCCCGGGGTAGCGGGGGGGCCCCAATTTGGGGGTGGAAGCCAGAAGTCACCCTTTCTGCTGGTTGCTGATTTTTTTGGCTTTTCCTAGCCGGGAAAATTTCAGCATGTGGGGGCCCCCTCTGCACAATTTGGACCCGGGGGGCCACCCTGCCCCCCTTTCCATTGTATACTCCCCGGTGTTGCGGGTCATTTTGCCTCGCTTCCTCTTCTCCATTTTTACCTCCTCCACCCTGTTTCCTTCCTCTCTTGTCACCTGGGTAGAAAAATCCACTCATTTCACCAGAAAATTTTCTGCCCCCAATGCCCTCCTCCTCCTTTTCCTCCTCCACTTCAGCCCCCCCGGGACTAATGGGGGCCGGAGGGGTTAGTCCCCAAATTTACATCCCTCCCAAAGACTTTTTTTTTCAACACTGTTAAGGAAAAGAGCAGGGGAATGACTTTAAATTTCTTCCTTACCCTGGGGGCCCTGAAAAATTTCGTGGCCTTCTCGAATGGCCTCAACTAGTGTTAAAGCAAATTTTATCGACAAAGTTAAAAAATTCGGCAAGGTTTTTTTTGATCGAAATTTCCAGTTAAAGCAATAATTAAGGTTAAAATCTTGTTTCTTTATTAAGATCGCGCCTTTTTCGGCGCTTCGGGAAATTTTGCCGGGCCGCAAAGGGAGATTACAGAATATGCAGGGGTTGTGGGGTGCGCGTCAGACTGGATGTGTAGGGTTTGCGTTTGGATGGAAAATCAAATGCCCCCTCTTTTTTTCATAGAACAGCGTTTCCTGTTTCACCCCTCGTGTTCTAAATTTCCCCTTTAGGGATAGGACCTGCTTTTCTGTTTGGGCCAAACAGCTCAGAAAAATTTTGTCATTTTCCCTGAAACGAGAAACCGGGAACTAAAAGCTGGGATTTCCCAAATTTTTTAGTTAGATGGGGATTTGAACATTTTATGTAGTTAGCTGGGAAAATTTTTAAAGAAAAATTTAACCACTAAAAATTTCCCCGGGCCCGGTTGGGGGGGGGGGGGGGGGGGGGGGGGGGGGGGCCGGGGCGAAAACAGAAAAAGCTTATTTTTAAAAAAGAAAACGGATAAATTTTTCACCAAGACTTAAAAAAGAAAATTGTAGTGGAATATCTTTTTTTTTAAACATTTTGCTATTGAAATTTTTCCTGGATATTGGGCGCCTAAAATTTTATTTTGGGAAAAAATCTTTTTCTAGTAACGGAAAGGTCTCATTTTGGGCTGCTTTAAACTCCATTTTTAATTATCAGTATACATTTCAGAAAAGGTTTTCCCAATTTTTAAATTTTTTTAACCCCTTGTGACGGGTTGAAAATTCCCACCTTGCATTTTTAAAATTTCAACCACAATCTTGTAGTAGCCCCCGGTTTTGTTTGTTGCCAAAAATACCGGTTCGTCCCAAAAAATCACTTTTTAACGTTTTTTTTTGTTTTTTTGCCCCCCCCCAGCACTTTTCATTGACGGAAACTAAAAAAATCTTAAAAAAAGCAAATTTTTTAAAAATTTCCCACGGGTTTGTTTTGGAAAGGGTAAAAAAATCCCGTTTTTTTATATCAAAAACAAAACGTTACGTGTTTTTTTAAATTTGCGCACCCAAAAATGTTCATTGACCCCAGCACCCAACTAAATTTTTAAAAAAATCAATTCTTTATTCACCAAAAGGTGAATTAAAAGGTGCAAAAAAAACCGTTTATTATTTTCAAAACTAATTTTTTACGTGTTTTTTGATTTTTTGCGAAACCCAAAACTTTCATTGACGCAGCATTACGTAAATCTTAAAACAGCTTTTCTATTTCACCCAAAAAGGGAAAATTTGAAAGATCCCAAAAAATACCGTTTATTATATAAAAAACATAAAATTTTTCGGGGTTTTTTGTTTTTGGGCGCCCCCCACCCTGTTCATTGGCAGCATCTACGTAAATTTTTAAAACGGCAATTTTTATTCCCCAAAGGGGTAAAATTGAAAGGGTGCAAAAAATTTGTTTTTTTTCAAAACCATAACAGTTACGTTTTTTTGATTTTGGGCGCCCCCAACTGTTCATTGCGCAGCATCTACGTAAATTTAAAACACCCTTTTCATATTCACCACAGGTGAATTAAAAAGGTCCCAAAAAGAAACCGTTTTTTTTTAAATAAAAAACAAAAAAGGGTTACTTTGTTTTTAAATTTTTGCGCACCCAGAACTGTTCATTGACGCAGCATTACGTAAATTTAAAAAAAAAAAGGAAAAATTTTTTTATTCCCACAGGTGAATTGAAAGGTCAAAAAATCCCTTTTTAAATTATCCCAAAAAAAATTTAACAATACGGGGTTTTTTTGGATTTTTGCCCATCCAGTTTTTGTTGTAGACCCTTGCATTTAAAAATTTAAATTCCAGCAATTTTTTTTTTGGTTTAGAGGGATTTAGAATAGCTGTGATTTGCCGTTTTTTAATAAGAATTTTTCCCAAAAATTTTTCCAATTACCTTCTAAAATGTTTATATTTCTGCCCATGGAGCAAAATGAAGGGGGAAAGCGAGCAAAGGGGGGGGGTAGCACATGGGGGGTAGAGGTCCGAGAGAAAGGTCCCCCCTTTCCCAATTTAGGGGGACAAACCATCCCAGGGGTTCGTCAGTTGCGGGCCGTCGGGCCGGGTAATCGCTGGGTCGGGGCCCCCTGGTTTTAAAAGAAAACGAAAACCGTGGGCCAAAATTCTGTCCTTCGGGGTTTTAATTGCAACCTGCATCTACAGTCTTAATTTCCTCGCCCTCGCAGCCCACCCCAAACAAATGCCCGCTTTCGCTTTAATAGAAACTGTCCAAAAAGAAGCACCCCCAAATGTAAATCGTGTACCCCCATTTGGGGGTAACCCAAATTTTCTAAAAAGACCTTTTTGATAAACAAAAATCGGTTGGGGTCAAAAGGCATTTTTAAAAGATCAAGGGGATGTTTTTGTCTGCTCTGACGCCCCCATTACGGGAAGGGCCCACAAAAGGAGGTGAAGGAAGTTTGGCCCAAATGGGCAAAAATCCCGGGGGTCAGGCAACCCCTTTGCGGGCCCCCTTGCTTGTAGCCCGAGCTTCTGGATGCAGAAAGTCGGGGACGCCCAAAGTCCCCTTTGGGGTTTGTGATGGATGATGAGGGGGACATTGGGACCCTTTGGGGCCTTTTCCCCCAAAATTTTGCTTGCGAGAGTTTCATCAGGCGAGGGGGAAAGACAAAGGGGGTAGTGTCAAAAGGGGTTTCCCCCCAAAAAAGGGCCCAGCGGCCCAAGAAGGGGCCCGGTTGATTTAGGGTTTTCCGCCGGCAGGGCCCAGCGCAAACCCCGCTCCTCGCTTTCGCCGCAAAAGGGCCCCCAGGCCCTTCAAGCCGGGCCCTTCTTTGAGCAAAACCTTGATTAAACCCAGCGTGCTTATCCCGACTTTGCCGGTAAACGCGTAGGGGCAAAAACCCCTTAAGGGGTTTTAACCCCCCAACGTCTTTCACTTGAAAGCGAATGCATGGTTGAAATGGATGGAAAAACACTTGGCCAAAAAAGGCCAAAACCAAAGCGGGCCCCTCCAAAAAACTGTCACCCCTCGGTTCCCCCGCCTCCTCCTCCTCCGCCACCCCCCAAGCGCCCCAAATTCTCAGTCCTCAGGCCCCAAGATCGGGGATCAGCCCCCCGCTTCGCCCCCAAACCGTCCCCCAAAAGTACCCCCAAACACCCCCAAAGGCCCCCATTTTAACCCCTTTTCCCCTTCCGCCAGTTTGACGCCTGCCCGCCCAAACACCCGGCCTTCAAGCGGGCCAGCCTTCTGTCTTCCGGGTTTTTGGGAGCAGAAAAACACTTTAACCCAAACATCTCAAAAAGCCAAACCCTGAATGTCGGCATTGCCGGGGCTTTTGGCCTTAAAAAGTTCCCTTTTTTCCCGCCCTGGGGGCCCGGGGGTTTTCCCGCCAAGTAAAGGCCCTCCTTTCCCCCCCCTACCAGGGGCCCGAGCAGGCTTTCTTTGCCAGAAAAGCCGTCCCTGCCCTGGCCGCCCGTGTCATCTAAAATTTCAAGCCCCGTTGTCTGTTTCTGTGCCCCGGAAAAAGGGCCTTTCTCCCCCGACACATGGTTTTGAAAGAAGGGCCCAAAGGGGGCCGCTATATCTCTGTGACAGCTCACGGGGTGAGCTGGGGGGGGATGCCCTCTGGGGTGCGGTGGCTTGGGCTGGGGCGAAACCCCTCTTCAAAACCGCGGGTTGGTGCGGGGTCTTTCCCCAAAGGGCCCTTGGGGCCCTCCTGCCCAGGAAAACCAGGCCGTGTAAAAAAAAAAATCTCCCTTGGAGACCGGGCCACACACGGGTTCGGGAGCTTGGACGGCTCAAAAGCAACGAGCCCGACCCCGGTTTTGGCTGGGTGACAAGAAATTTTGTGCCAGGAAAGGGTGGTTTTGCGTTTCCGGGCGAAATCTGTTTGGCCCCCCCTTTTAAGTTCGGTGGGCGGAGCACACCCCTTTTTGGCCTGGCACATGCCCTTAAACCCTTGTCATCCGGGGAAAATTCTAAGACAAACCCGGGTTTGGACTGCCGTTTAAAAAAGGCCCCGGGGTTTCTGGTTCGACTTCCGCCGTTCGCCCCTGTTTCGTCCCCCTGGCTGGTTGCAGCGTCAGTTCGGCCCCCCCGGTCAACCGTCTAAATTGTTGACTGGCAACACGGGGAAAATTCCCAAACCCTCCACTTGCTCCAGGATTGTGGAAAGCACCCAAAATCCCAAATTACGCATTAGAAGTGCACAGGGCCCTAAACAAGCAGGGGTTTACGGACCCTCTAAAAACAACGGGCCCCCGCGCGGGAGGAGGAGACGGACACAAAAGCGGAAAACGGGGGTTTTCCCCTCTCCGTCAAACCCACAAGGCCCGACATTTTTTTCACAATTTCTTTCCGGTCTTCATTGGGCCCAGGGGTTCGGGGCCCCAAAAGGGGTTGTCCCAAGGTGGCGCTTCGCCTCGGGGTGCATCATTCAGGCAAGTCGGGGTTTTGGGGTTTGAAGTTTTGTCCCGGGAAAAGGCAGCGGGGGAAAGGAGGGGGGAGGAGGAGGGGGTTTTCCCAAAGAAAACCGATGTTCCCCCGACGTCCCGCCTTGGAAAGGGGTTGGCGCAAATTTTGAGGGGGGGGAAGATGGGGAAAAACAGTTTGCTATCCCCCTTCGCCCCAAGGGCTTGGGAAATCAAGGCTCCTTCTCCCCCATGGTGTTTGGGGAAGCTCCATTTCCCCCAAACATGATCCCGCAAAAGGGCCATCAAAATGAACAACATTACTGGGGGGCCCACCCTCCTGGACCCCCGGGGTAAAAAAACAAAAATAAAGCCCTTCCAATCCCCCCCCCCCAAAATAGAGAGTAAAAATGCAGGAAATGGAGCCTTCCCGATTTTTCAACTGGAGACATTTTTGGGCGTCTGCTTCCCCTTTCCCCCAAAATGTAACGGGGGAAACAACATCAGCGACGTGACAGCCGTAGAGTCCCAAAAGGGCCCTTTAGGGGCCCAAGCTCAGGCAAGGGGGGCAATAAGCCTAATGGGGACATCTGGCAAACTTTGTTTCCCACCTCCCCAAGGGCTTAAATTTGCAGGGCCCACCCAAACCCCACGGGAGTTTCAGCTTAAGATCATGGTGCAGACTATCTGCGTTTTAAACAAGTTGTTTTTGATGTTTTTTCCGGCCCCAAAATTTGACTTCGGGAAATCCAAAAGGGACGAAGGGCCCTCGTCACCCATAGAGGTGTTGCCCTTCCCCCAGCAGGCCAGGTCAAAATTTTGAGCGGCCCTTTCAACTGGGAGGATCTTTACAAAACAAACCCCAACCCGGCTTTCCACAGAAAATGGGGAAATCTTTTTGGGAATTTTCATCAAGATGAATCAGGAGGGATCTCTAAGATGTTGGGGCCCCAAAATTCCCGGGTCCCCGATTAGTTCCCAGTCTACTTCAAATTCCTTTTAAAACAGAAAGGGTCCTCTTAAAAATTTTTTTTTTAAAATGATCATTTCTTACTGCAATTTTTATTCTTTTTTCCCCCAACATTCTTTTTGGCGGGGTTTTTTGAGGAGACGAAAAAAGACAGCAAGGTTTTCGGGACAAACCGTTTTCCTTTACCCCTTTTATTTTAAGAATTTTTCGCTTTTTGCCCTTTGGTTTTGGGTCATTTTGGCTGTGAGATACAAAAAAAAAATTCATGGCCCTTTTGGGAACAGAAATGTGACTTTAAGGGGTTTTTCCCCTAAAATTTTTAAACCAGTGGCTGAGAATAAAATATTTTTTTTTTTTGGGGGTCATGTTTGCTGTGAGTTCCCAGTTTAAAATTTTTGGGTTTCCCTTTGGAACAAAATTGTGGCTTCAAAAGTGGAATTTCCCTCACAATTTTTAAAGTGGCTGAAAAGTCTTTTTTATAATTTTTTGGGGTCTTGTGCTGTAAAGTTACAGAAATTTAATCATGGTCTTTGTAACAAAAATGTGGCTTCAATTGGCATTTCTCCCTCAAAATTTTTTAAACAGTGGCTGAAAGTCTTTTTAAATTTTTTGGGGTCATGTGCTTTAAAAATGAAAGCTATACTACAGGTCCTATTTTTAAAAAAAAAATGTTTTTTAAAGACATTTGTTCTTCACAATTGACCAAATTTGGCTAAAGGGGTAAAAGCATTAAATTTTGGGGGGGTTTTTGCTGGACATGGTTTAATACGGCCCAATTCAAAAAAATGTTTTTTTCAAAACCGCCATTTTTTTCTTCAAAAATGTCAAGAGGGGGCCAAGGGGATGGTGCTGCCCAAAAAACAGAATGGGTTTAGGACACTTTTAAAGGCCCAACATATTGAAAAATGACTTGTTTTTCCCAAAAACTTTAACAAAGCTATCAATTTTGTATTGGGGAAAACCCCATTTAATACAATGAAAAAAAGGAAAAAAAAAGGACATGATGGAATTCCATCCTATTTTAAAAATGTTTTTTCTAGAATTAAAGTTATAAAAAACTTGCTGTCCAAAAAAGTGTTAAAAAAATTTTTCTGAAAATTTTACCCAAAGGGGGGTACAGGGAAAATTTTACCAGTGTAGGTTTTTCAGAGGAAAAGGGGTTTGGAGCACGGGGCAGAGAACAAAATGCCCGAGACCATTTCCCCCAGCACGTTGAGTAAAATGAGAAAAAGATGTCAAAAAAAAAAGGGCACCTTGGGGGTAACAGGAGCGTTTTTAAAAACCAGTATTTTTCCCTGTAAAACTAAAAAGGTTCACAATCAAAAAACGGAGGGGGCCAAAACGCTAACCCCCGGGGATGACTGTGGGGACAGAGGGGAAAGGTAGTTCTCAAAACTTTCCCCTTTCCCCCCCCTTTTGCTTCAGCAAGGGCATTTTGTTGGGTGCGTCAACAGGGCCTTTTAACCTGGTGTTAATTTGATGAAGGGACGCCAGCCCGGGGTTTCACCGCCCCCCTCCTGAAAAATCCGGGGCCCCCGGGTCTGGGTGGGGGCCCCGGGCAGGTATAGTCAATGTTTCCCCCTTCAAACAAAATGGTGGTTTAAAGACCCTTTTTTTCGGCAAATTTTTAAAAGTGGGGGTTAAACAGGTTTTGGGGTTAAAGCGGGGTTTCCGGACCGGGAAAATTTTAAAATTTTCCCCCTTTTTAAATAACATTATTTGGTTTTAAATCAAAACTGCCTTTTTTGGCACCTTTTAATTTTTGGGGGTTGCATTTTTTGGGTAAGGGGTGGGGGGTACGACAGGGATAGGAATGGGCTGTGACTTTTTTTTTGTGACTTTTATAACCAAAATGTGTTTCCTAAGATTGACATGAACCAAATTTACTGTTGTGGGTTTTTAAAAATTCGCTTCTCCCCCTTTTTTGGGGGTTTAAAAATTTAAGGGTTGTTTTCTCTCCCCCTAGCTTTTTTTGGTCATGGCGCATAATCGATGCTCACATTTCGAAAAAACCTTATCGTAGCGGCCGAAAATTTCGGGCTATCGAAACGACTCGATTTGCCAAAAGCAATCGTCAACACAGCCCCCAAAAAACCCGGGGGTTTCACCCCTGGGCCCCTGGCTGTACAACATTTGTTACACAGGGGAGGGAATCCTGTTTCCCCCTGGATCATCAAAAAAACGTTTTAAAGGGTTTTCTTTTGTTTTTCCCAAAAGTCGGGCCAACAGTGCAGGCTGGGAATTTTAACGGGTGGGAAAAATCGTTTTAGAGTGTGGGTTGGGGGGGGCCGTTTTTGCCGCTGGGAACCGAGGGGGTTTTTTCCCCGGTTCGTAGGAATGGATGAAAATGCGGCCCTGAAGGGGGCATTTGGGCCAAAACCCCCCTCGGTTGCAGGCGGACACCATGTTCCCCCTTTCCCTTTTTCCCTCACCATGGTTCCCCCTTTGCAGTTGGCGTGGGGAAAGCCCCCAAATCGATTTCTTACTGCATGATGCGGAGCCGTTCCTTTTCCCCCGTTGACTTCGTTCGCCGAGGAAAACCAGGGGTGGAAACTGCGTGACCCCCGCGGCCCCACCAAAAGTTTGGTTTTGATGGAGCAGTAGTTGTGGAGGCTGAGTTTAAGGGGTTGGGGGTGGAGGAGGAGGGGGCGGGCATTTGGGGCAGGAGCCGCAGTTTTAAAACGTGGGGGGGAGAAAAACCCGGGGTCTCCTGTCCAAAATTGTTGGTGTGCCTGGGGGGAAGCCATTCACCCCGTGGGCCGTAAAGGCATGTAATGGCCCCCGACCGTATTTAAAAGCCAGAAAGTTTTGCGGGTGCCGTTTCAAACCCTTTGGAAAAAAACCCATAAGCTCAAGGATTGGGCCCAAACCCTTTTGTTCTACAATTTATGAAATGCTTGGGACTTCCTTTTTTTGGGAAAAAAAATTTAAAGGCCTTTGGGAAATCTCCTTCGGCTCGGCACAAACCTTTTTTCTCTGAACAGTTTTCATTCCACCAAATTTTGGAAAAGGGGGGGATGCGGGACCAAAAAACGGACAGGAGAAAGGGGCAGCCTTTTGCACCCAAAGGTTGGGGGGACGCATACTTTGTTTTCTTTTCCCTTTTTCCTCGCTTTAAAAGAATGCTTCCGCATGATAGGAGGAGCGGAGCTTTGGAACCCCCAGATGATGTCAAAGAGAAAAGCTTCCCCTTTTGCAGAGGTGGGGGAGCCTTACTGGCTGCAAAAGGCATGCGTGCCCCCTGGGCGCTGGGTGCTGCGGCCCGTTTGGCGGCGCAAAGGGTGGGCCCCCACATCTGAGCCCCCTTTACTCCCGGGGCCCCCCGGGGGTGACGGTTTCTTTTGGGTTTACGCAGGGCCGTGGTTTTCAAAAGTTTCTCCCTGGCCCCTCTTCCTTTCTGCCCACAGATTTTCATATAACCCTTTAAACGGCTCCTCCGGGGCTTTGCAAAGAAATGCCACCACCGCCGAGTATCGAATTTTTTTCCCCCAAAAAGCTCCGCACCCGAGTGACTACTGCCGCCACGCCTTTGCTGGCCCCGGGGGCCGCTACTTTCTTGGGGCCTGCGAAGCGGGTTTTTTTTTTCCCCCTGGCCCCCCTTTTGGGCCCCCACCCCCCACTACGCTTTCCCCTGACTCACGGCCCCACAACCCACTTGCTTTGGGTGCGCCGCTTTCCTGACAAACCCCCTTCTCCCGCGATGAGGGAAACCCAAAGGCCCCACCCGGGGTCCCCAAATGGGGGTCGGTACATCTTTAACTTTTTGTGTTTTTATCGTCACTGCTGCCCCCCCTTTAACCCGGGCTTGGTTTTGCAGAGGCCCGACCCTCACCCAAAATGACCTCCCAAAAGGGCCCTCTCAACAAACTTTACTTTGCCGCCTTCTGGCAAAAAAGGAGGGGATTTTTGGGCCCCCTTGTTCGCTGCCAAGTACTGCTGACTGCCCTCCTCAAATTTTTCTTTCCCCGCTATATTGTGGCCCTGAGCCCAGACCCATAGTAGATCTTGGTGAAGGGGGAAAACCCAAAGGGGGCAAAGGGGGTGAAAGGGCAGGTGAGGGCCCCCTGACCCCCTCCCGGGGCCCTGCCAACAAAGGGGGATGTTGACGTTCCCACCGACCTTGGCTGGGGGGTTGTCCAAAAATGTCTTGGGGGAAGTGGATGACCTAGCAACCCAAACAAGAACCATTGGGGGTTGCTAAAACAACACACGGCCGCTAGTACAGCAGCGTTGGGCCTCAACCCAGTGACCCCCCTTTCGACGGGCCCCTTGCTTTTGCTGCACCTGGGCCCGGGAAAATTTGTGCATCTGCCAAAAAGCAGGTTTTAGAGCCTTTCCACCTCTCTGTTTTGACATTTTTCTGTTTGTTCTAAAAAGTACAGACACTGTTTGGTGAAAATATTATAATGATAAATACCACCCTGTATTTGCTCCAAGTTTAACCCACTAAGAAGCTTTTTGGGGAACCCTTTGGGTATAAATTTTGCTCCACAAATGGGCAGGAAAAAAATTTGCTTGTATGTGCCCTTTAAAAACTCGTTTATTTTAATGAATTTTTAAAAAAAACAAACGGTTAAATAACCTTCCCGGTAATGAATTTTGCACAGAATTTTTCTGTGACGGTGAAAAACAAAATTTTTTTACTGAGTACAACTGCAGAAAAAACACTTACTTAACCCCTGGATGTAAATTGCGCAAAAGAATTGTTTAAAAAAATTTAAATTTTTTTGGGGGTTTAAAGACGGTTTTTTTTGTCACCCCCGCAGAAAAAAAAAACGCTTTAAATTTGCTCCTGGGTGTTAAAAAACGCCAAAGAATTTAGCCACCACAAAATTCGAGCTTTTTTTAGCGTTGTTTCAATGCGGGGGTTTTTTTTACGCTACACAACAAGAGAAAAAATTGAAAAAAACCTTCGCTTGTGAATTTGGCGAGGAAAAAAATTTTTCTTGGCGGTTAAAGACCCTTAAAATTTTTTTCACCCAGCAGAAAAAAAAAATTTTTTAATTAACCCCTGGATGAAATTTTCGCCAAACAATTTGGGGCAACCACAAACCGAGTTGTAAACGTGTTACAAAGGCATGTTTTTCTACGCTACACAAAAAGAAAAAAATTTTTAATTTTAAACCCTTTGCTTGTGAATTTTGGGGGTGCAGGAAAAAAATTTTTTTTTGGCGGTGAAAAAAAAACGGTTTATTTTTGTCACCACCCTCAGAAAAAAAAGTTTAAATTAAAACCCCCGGATGAAATTTCGCCAAACAATTGAGGGAACCCAAACTTTCGAGCTTTGTTTGCGTGGTTTTCAAAGGCGTGTTTTTTGCTAAAACAACAAGAGAAAAAAAATTTTTAAATTTAACCCTTGCTTGTGAATTAGGCACAGGAAAAAAATGTTTTTTTGGCGGTTTAAAAAGCGGGTTTTTTTTTAGTGCCAAAAACAGAAGAAAAACAAGGGTTAATTTAAACCCCCGGTGGGAAATTTCGCAAAAAAAATTGAGCAGCCAAAAATTTTAAATGGTTTTTTTGTTTTGTTAAAAAAGCCGGGTTTTTTTAAAAGAATACAACAGGGAAAAGGGTTAGATCCCCCTTGGAAAATTCAATTTTTGGGGTGTGCAGATAGCATTAAAAAAGTATACGCCAGCAGCATTGGACGCCACTGGACTTCAGATCCCAAAAACCCCCCCAAAAAAAGAAATAGAACGTTTTAAAAGGGAAAATTTTTCTGAGACAACTGAGACCCCCCCAAAAAAACGCTGTTTAAAAATCAATTTTTCTTTTGAGCTAATTTCAAACGTCGGGGGCAGCCCCCTTCCCTAATCATACAGTTTGGGGCGGTATGAGCTTTCCCCGCGTCGCGCCCGGGCTTATTTTTGTGCGGGGGGACGTACGAATCCCGCCGGGGCCCCTGATTGGGTTCATCTCTGCACCCTGTCTGCAGGCTATGCCCTTTTTTCTCCCAATTTCTTCTCCCCATGTAGCCCATGTGCTCGCAGCCTTTTTTTCAATGAAAAGCACACTTCGTTCACCCGAAGTACCCCAAAGTTCGACTTCGTTCAGAACCGAAGTTTTTCTGAAATTCCAAACGAATTCCACTTCGTTAGAATCAATTCGCCCATCTCTAAATGTATGATGCATTTATTTAGTCTGAAAATGAAAATATAGCAAGATATTAAGCAATTTGTTTTCCTTGTTCTCTCCTGGTAGGTTCCTGATGTCCAAATGTCTCTTCATAGCTGACTTCAGACATTGCTGAGGTTTCTTCAACTTCTTTATCTTTCAAACTTGTTTACAAGTGAGCTGGAGCTGCTTAGTAAGGCTCCTTTTGCAGAACCAATCTCCATTTTCCATTCTCTTTTACTAAATGTATCTTGTTAATTATTTTTCAAAAAAGTGACTGCATGGAGCTCCCGAGCAGCGCTGGCTAATTCAAAACAATGCTGAATACAGTGGCGGCAGGGTTTTGTGTTTCCTCTGATGTGGCTTATTAGGCTTGTGAGTGCTGTATATTTTAAATTAACTATGAATTCATAATCTCGTTGAATCAGCACATTTCAACTTTACTTCCAAAAAATCTAATCTGTCTCAATAACTAAAGAAAAATCCACTGCACTATCCCTTTAATTACAAACAAATCAGCTTCTCTCCATTTGCAGCTGTGCTCTACAAGGTCAAGCTTTCTTTTAATCCATTTATAATGTTCTCTTTGTGCCGTGTTAGATAAAATCAGGGGTTTTTTTTATATAAACTCCTTCAGACGTTTCTGTGGTTTCATCTCCAAATATAACATTTTTGAACACCTTTTAGACCCTTTAATGATAAGAAGTCAGTTAATTCTCTATACATTAGGGGCCACATGTATGAAAACTGACTAGGTCTAAAATTCACTTTGTTGCCCATAGCAACCAATCAGAGCACCCCTCTCATTTCAAATAGTGCTCTGGAGAAATTAGAGGGGTAGCGCTGGAGGGGAGCTCCATGCAGTCACTTTTTAAATTTTGTTTCTGTTTGTGAAGCTTAAAGGGGTTTTGCCAGGACAGGAGTTACTTACCTCCTTCACAATGTTAATAATTGCACTTGGTGTTCTTGTGCTCTAGCAGCATCACAGCAGGACCCCCCCTGCTTCAGTAAACTGTACACAATAATTAGATGCTGTCCAGAAAATGAACGATGCACATACATGCTTTTTCTTCTTATTTATTCATAAATATAAATATATATATATATATATAGAGCAGTCTTTATGCCTGAATTTTCAAAACCGTACCATGTATACAAAAGTAAAAGCACAGAACACTTAGCTGAATTCAGCGAGTCCTTTCAAGATAAGGATAAAGATGAACATGCCAGCAAGCCAAGCGAGGAGTAGAACATAGCCCAAGTTGTCCCTACATTCATAGCTTCATCTGGCCCATTTTCTGGACAGCATCTAATTATTGTGTACAGGTTACTTACCTCCTTATCAGCACAGGAGTAGAATATAAACAAATCATGCTGAGTCATGAAGGCTGCAGGGGAGAGAGGGAGGGGTGAGCAAGGAGTGAGGAATAAGGGAGCGTCTCAAAACTTAACTTAAATAATAACATTACAACAATGGATTCTCTAAACAGCAAGACACAGGCTCATACACTGCACTTTCTTCCCAACCCCCCTGAAGCTCATTCATTTTCCCTGTCATCAAATAAGAAGTGTTTCACGCAAGCGTGGCCTGTAAGCTCCTCAGGTCGTGTCTAATGCAAGCGTTCAGGTAACTGAGGGGGACTGAGCAATGCTGTAGCTCTCAGAGTCTTCACTTTTTGTAATCACATATATTTAGAAAAGTGATTAAATACCCATTTTGGAGGATCACACGTCAACATTACATCGTGGCAAAACCCCTTTAATCATTATCTCGTATACACTGTTCTACAGCTGTCTGTGTTTCATGGAAGGTGATGAATTTGGTTCTTATATGCTTGTAACTTGGTTATGTCAGTGAAATTTTAATGGTGGCCCATTTCGCCTTGCGGTCTTGTGAATATTTGTTGCACCCAATTGTGGTTTAATCAATCAATGTACAGTCATGTTTATAACATTTTCATTTGAAGTTCCAGTTAAGAAAAATAAAGGAAAAAACATATTTTCTCTGAGTCTTGTGGACAGGCCCTTGTCTATGTTTGTTACTGTGCAAACATTGCTGTAGCAGATTTTACAGCTTGCAGACCTGTGTGCAGTCTAAGACCACACGAAGAATATTATAAAGTCTGTTAATATCAAGTGCATGGAATGTATTACAATATACTCTTTTAATCTATAGTACTAGGATGTGTAACTAACAACAATAATCAATTTAAGAGAAGATAATGATACTTATACAGTAGGTCATAATGCATGTCTCTCTGTAAAAGCATGAGTGCATGGTCACTGACTGACAAGGAGCACATTGTGACTGACCTGTTGACATTTGAATGTCAATAGTTAATGCTACATTGTATAATATGTTTTGCTTATTTTTTGCTCTTTGTTGTATGTTAATATGTTTCAATAGAGAAAAGGGCCTGAGTAGTCATCAGAAGAAAAAACACTTAAATATACTCTAGGGCTAATTTCTATACATGAAGACTTTCTATGGGTTGAAATACAGAGGGACTGAATGTATGTCTACAATATGTGTGGCAGTTTACACAACACTGAGTGACAGGTGCAAATGTGAGGATGAGGATGTGTGGGCAGTTATTTGGGAGCTAATTGTTAAACAAGATGTCATGGTGTTAGGGACCCCCAGAGAGGATACACATATAGGGACAGACAGATAGTGCACCCTAGCACTAAGTCCCCCAAAGCTGTCCCTATCCACCAGTCCCATCATCAAAGATAATGGAGGGGGGAAAAGATAGAGATAGACCTTAGAAGTTGAAAAGGGCAGGAACAGATGCCTCCTTATGGTTTGTTCTTTGGCCAAGTAATGAAGTCACCTGGATACTAGGCAGTTGGTGATAAGAGACACAATAATCTCCTTTGCTTCTGTGCACCAGAGACTCATGTAGTTTCAAAGTCTAAGAAGATTTACAAGAAAAAAAAGACCTACTGAATAAAGAGAGACTTAAACATCACTGTGACTGTCAATCCTACACACAACCAGCTTTAATTTTTGTTTTCCAGATTTTGTTTTCAGGCCAATCAATGCCGAGATGGTTTCCTGTAATAATCAACAGAATATAGGAAGTGAAATATAACACAGGGACATATGATAATCTACTGTTTATTAAAAATGGTGTAATGTCATGGATCATATCTATAAGATAAGGGGTGAAGGGTAATAGGATGGGATTGATAGGATTAACGTCTTATTGATGCCATATAGAGATTCTTGTCTTATGTCTCATCATCACCATTCTCCATATATGTGTCATAGTTGACCTTTTCTGTCTTTGCATGCTGAATAAAGCTGACTGCCGCCACCAAAGTGCTGACCAACGCCCTTAGAAATCTTACACTCTTAAAAAGACAAAGGAGGAATGTTTGGGCATTCTGATAACTAAGCAATGAATCTCTGACTAGCATAAAAGCATTGGCTTGGAAACAAGTAGCTGGCTTCAATTGGAACCGTAATGGGATGGTGCCCAATGCCCCTTTTGGTTGAAAAAGATGGGTGTACATGATGTACAAGGGGGTTCCCCATTTCAATGTGCACAAACTATTCATCTGTAACTGGGGCTTAACATCACATTATTTCATTATTTATGTACTGAACCTTTCATTTTTTAAATATTTTTATTTGCTAGTAATCATTCTTTGACCACTAATAAAACAATCATTTACAGTGTGGGACTTTAGATTCATGGAGTATTGCTGCTTTGTCCGTCTATCTTTTAAATTGTCTGTGCTAAGGAACCCCATGATAAAAATGTGATTACTGACTAACAATGTAGCATAGGTTCCCCCCTGAATTGAGGTCACCTCATTGCGATAGGTGGGCATTTACAGTTTTGATCAAAAATGTACACTAAGAACTTCAAAGTGCTCATATATTCCACAATAGCAGTAATGCTTTTCCAAAAAATTCTTATGTCCTCTTTGACCGTTTTTCAGTGCCTATAGAGTGCTGCTGATATTGTGCTGTGTTTGAATTGCTTTTGGCTGCAACACCAGCGAGCACCTATACGTTTATTCTTCAAAATGGATGTGCTGACTATATTTTGTTTTTGATTGTTTACATGGGGAAGTGGCGGGCTCGAATCTTGGTCTGGGCACTCCATCCACCTGCTCAGGTTCCTCAATCAGATCAGGTTATAGCTGGTATCTTCTCTTCCTGAAATATGGAGGTCTGAACAGACACCAGAAGAGGCAGCATGTAGCATCGGTTCCCACCTGAATTGAGGTTACCTTGCCGTGGTAGGTGGACATCTACAGTTTTGATCAAAAATGTACACTAAGAACCTCAAAATGTTCATATATTCCACAATAGCAGTAATGCTTTTCCCAAAAAAATTTATGTCCTCTTTGTCGGTTTTTTAGTGCCAGTAGAGTGCTGCTGATATTGTGCTGTGTTTGAATTGTTTTTGGCTGCCACACCAGTGTGAACCTATACATTTTTCCTTCAAAATGGATGTGCTGACCATATTTTGTTTTTTGACTGTTTACATGGGGAAGTGGCTGGCTCCCATCTTGGTTTGTGCACTCCATTCACCTGCACAGGTTTCTTAATCAGATCAGATTATAACTGGAATCTTCTCTCCCTGAAATGTTGAGGTCTGAACAGACACCAGAAGGAGCAACATGTAGCGTAGGTTCTCACCTGAATTGAGGCCACCTTGCCTTGTACATTTGATCAAAAATGTACACTAAGAACCTGTAAATTGTCATATATTCCACGGTAGCAGTAACACTTTTCCAAAAAATTCTTGTGCTGCTGATTTTGTGTTGTGTTACAAATACTGATTGGCTTAGAAGATTACCAGCGGGACTGGTGAGAACCCAATGGTCATGGAGCACATTATCACAAATGATAAAGAGGTAACTGGAAATTCCTTAAAAATGATTTCAGGGTCTTAGGCCACAATCTTAGGGCACAGATGTCAAATGTAGTATTTTCTGAAATACTGTATTTACCACATGCCACACCATAGAGGAAGTGGGAGACAAGGGAGGTAAATAAGTGGCTTAAAAATTGATTTAGGAAGGAGGTGGTTTAGATTTTTGGAGAACTGACTGCCCGTGATGTTGGCTATGGGCTCTATGGCAGGGATGGGCTACACAGAAATGGATAGGTTGCAACTGTTTTGGGGGATAGATGGCTAGAAGGTTAGAGAAGTATTGAAAATATAGTATAGGAAGACATTGAAGATAGTAATAAAAATTGAGGGTGGAAAACAAGGATGGGTTAGGTTACAGTGAGTAAGGATAAATGGAACACGTGGAAATATACTTATCCCAAATATACTTATCCCAAAGCTTTACTAATAAGATTAAGGAGTAAAAATTGTTAGTAGACAAATATTACATAGTGAATTGGGACTGAACATCCTGGGCTGAGAAGAAAATTTACTGGTTTTTTATATTTGTCCAGAAAAAATTTTTTAGAAGAAACGGGAGGGTGTGTTTTTAAAAAAGCCAAAAAGTCCACCCTACATGATGAAATCAGTGACAGAAATGAATATGTGGAGTCCTTGGGAGTAGAAAAAAGAGTAGAAATGAATAATAAAATACTTACAGAGGTTTAAGTCTCTGGAAGTAACAAAAATCTATTTATAACACAAACACACAAGAGAATTAGGCATATATAAACCTGGAAGCAGAAACCTTCAGGATCTTTAAAGGAAATTAGTTTAAGACAATATTAAAAAAAAAACCTACTTTCAAAAAATCTTACAAAATTTTAGTTATTTTTTTTTTGGTGCCCTTTATCCTTTTATGTCAGGGAAACCAGATGTGACATGAAAACTAGGTTAAATAACCATTTTTCACTGTTCAAAAACCATTGTTCATTGTTAATTTTAAAAAAAGGATTTTAAAAGTTTATTTTAAATTATATTTATAAATTTTTTATATTATATATATAAATTTTAATTTTTTTATTATATTTTAATATATATTAATTTATATTTAAATATTGTAACAACCAGCAGGAAAAAAAAGGGGGGATGGAAGGATGTCCCTAGTATTATTCCCTGAAAATGGTAAGAATTTCCCAAAGGGATGTAGGGGGGCCGATCCTTAGGACACCCCGGTTTTTCACAGCAGCAAAATTTGGCAGAAAGAGAACTCCCACTAGAGGGGCCCCCCAAGGGAAACCCCGGCCCTTTGGGGGGGGAAAAATTTAGCGGGTATAAATAGGAAAACCAAAAAGGTTAGCATTTTTTGTGTAGTTTTAGTATAGTGTTTGTGCAGTTTTTATTGGGCTGTTTTTTTCTAAAACGGCGGGCATGGGTGGGAGGCCATTCACCCCCCCCAGGGGTTTTTACCGTATCCCGGGACCTTTAAACCCTTGTGGGGGAAAGAGCCCAGGTGGAGAGCCCAACCGGGGATTGATTAGTGTCGGGAGTATTTCCCCAAAGGGGGTCCCTGAGCAGGAAGGACCCGCTACTGAACACCCAACCAGACTGAGGAGGTCTGCTACACAGAGACTTCACCTGCCACATGGTGGAGTATAACAATTGTGCCTTGTTTTTTTGATGCTGGAAATCTATTATGTTTTGTGCTGCATGTTTGATGGCTGACGTAAGCCAATGACATAAGACTGCCTATTTGTTTTGCTGTTTGTTTTGCTTCTAAATTAAAACCCTATATTTTTGGTTGCAACCATCCCATTTGTGCCTACCTCTGTGACCGCTAGTCCCCACAATATATATATATATATATTTATTTTTTATTTATTTATTTTTCTTTAAAAAAAAAAATTAAAAAGCCTCTACCCCTTTGTACTTTGTATAATTATGCCACTTCTTATGTCCAATTATGTCCCTTATCGGCACCACATGCAAGTCTCCAAAACCTGCATATAACCATCCAATCACATTCGTGGGCCGTCAGTATATATTTAAAACACTTTCTTTATTGTAACAACTCGTAAAAAACACGTAAACATATTCTTCTATAAGTCAGTTCAAGAGGGATACTTATGTTTTGTTGCGGAGTCAGGGCTCCGTTCAAGCACGAGTCCTATAACGCCAAAAAACGCTAAAAATTTGATTAAATGAACATAAAGCCCTGATTAGGAAATTTAAAACTAAGGGAATTATTAATGTAGGTGTGGAAGAAGAGAAAAAAAGCTTTGGGGAATCATCGCTAGCACGCCATTATGCCAATGAAAGGCATGGCATTTCTGAGTTACGGTGGTGTATACTAGAGAAAGTGGAATGCAAAGAGGAAAAACAGTTGCAAAAGAGATAGTTGCAAAGAGAGGCGATGTGGATACATCGGCTGGAGGCCTTAGCTACAAAAGGCATTAACGAGAATTTCAGTTTGAAAGCCTTTCTCTAAGTCTATTGTTTTTAATTTTATCTTTGTATTACTTGTTTTTATCTATGTATTGGATTGTATGTTGTCTAACCGGTACTTATCTGTTTGTAATAAAGGTCTCACGGGATGCAGCCATAAAATGGTGGTTGCGACTGGTCTGCGCATGCTTGAGAAAGGGGAGGGGCCTCCCCAAAACGTCGCACACGCCGACAGCTATCGCTCGGTGTCCGAGGGTCTCCTCGGGAAGCCCAAACAGCGGGCATTGGATCGGGTTCCTATACACCTTGAACACCGGTGAATGGTGAATACCACACGGACGCACTAGATGGCATTATAACATCCAAACAAGGATGTTGAAAACAGAGTGCCGCGCTTGGCGTTATAGGACTCGTGCTTGAACGGAGCCCTGACTCCGCAACAAAACATAAGTATCCCTCTTGAACTGACTTATAGAAGAATACAGTATGTTTACGTGTTTTTTACGAGTTGTTACAATAAAGAAAGTGTTTAAAATATATACTGACGGCCCACGAATGTGATTGCATAAATTTTAGATCCCATTCAGTGTGTTCTGGATCTAAAAAATGCCTTGAAGTGGGTGGAGACCATGTAATTTTCTTTTAAAGAAAAGAGATTTAAAGTAGATATATAGTTTGTGTTTGCTAAAACTTGGTCGTCTTAATGTGGATTTTAAAATGACTAATTCTATGTTTTGAGAAACATACTTAGATGAGCCTTGCTCTTAGCGATTTATACAATTTTTGTTGTCTTCGCTGTGTTTGGATCATGTTAATAGTATATTACTACATTTTTCTCTTTTTTCCAGATTATGACTGGGATTAATTCTGTGCTATTATGATACTAGACAAGATTAATTAGTATTTTGATATGTTTTTTATATTTATATATTTTAATATATCTATGTATACACAGGCAGTTCCCGACTTACATCGTTCCGACTTACATCTAAACCTAGTTACAAATTGGACTGCCTGTTTTTTATATAATATATATATATATATATATATATATATATATATATATATGTTGTGTGTGTGTGTGTGTGTATGTATATATATATATGAAGAAAAATCGCAGCACTCCAATTTCAAAGTGAAAAAAGTGAAAACACTACTTTATTCCAGCATGTCCACCGAGCTCTGTGGATATGCTGGAAAATGGTAGTTTTTTCTCTTTATTCACTTTGAAATTGGAGTGTTGCGATTTTTCTTCATATATTGCGGGGATTCGTGACGGGAGTCGAATATTGCTGGAACCCACTGGTAATTTTCAATTTTCTGAGTGCTGCTTTTCATATATATATATATATATATATATATATATATATACTTTTTTTTTGGCGTACCATTCTGCTAGTGTGCATGTCCATGAATAGATTGTCATTCTAGAATTTTATTTTCACTCCCATCAATCCCTTTGTATCAGATATCCTATGGTATGTGCACTACATAGATGGGCGCTAGATGTGGGTACTAGTTGTGTGGTCATCTGATGGAGCATCCATACAAAACTGTTTTGCTCAATATCTTAATAATAATGGTCTCAATGTCAGATTTACAGTATATACTGATGAAAAATAAATTTTATTTTTTTATATTCTCCTGTCAGGTAATCTCTACACAGGTAAACTTACAATGTGTTTATACTCTCTGCGGGCAACACAATCCTGTGGGCCAGTGGTTGCAATGCAAGGGATACCATATCTGCTATTCCTCAATATCTTAATACTAATGGTCTCAATGTCAGATTTACAGTATATACTGACGAAAAATAAATGTAATTTTTGATATTCTCCTGTCAGGTAATCTCTACACAGGTAAACTTACAATGCGTTTATACTCTCTGCTGGCAACACAATCCTGTGGGCCAGTGGTTGCAATGCAAGGGATACCATATCTGCTATTCCTTTAGGAGAATATGTTAGGGCAAAGACAGCATTCTTGAACCCTTATGATTTCGACAAGGAGATCAATGCCATCAATGCTAGACTAACTGCCCAAGGATACTGCTACTGGTTGATCGAAAAAGTGAGATCTCACATTGATGGAATTGTGCATGACAATTTATTAAAAGAAAAGAAAATCTAACAAATGAATCTTCCAAATCAGTATTTTCTGAAGCCTGTAGCTGTGATTTGCTACTTATTAGTGTTGAGCGATTATTATCGACAAAGTTGAAATCGGCACAGTTTTTATGTTGATCGAAATTTTTAGATCATGCGATAATTTAGGTTAAAATCTGTGCATCATCTATTGAGATCGCGCCATTTTCGGCGCTTCCTGTCATTTTGGTGGCTAGCAAATCAGCTTACAGAATAGAGCAGGGTGAGATGTGTGTGCGACGTCATGATTGGGATGTGTATGGTTGCGATTGGCTGGAAAAATCACATAACCTCGCTTTACATAGAACAGCCCTTCCTGTTCAGCCTCAGTGTCTCTCAGCGTCTCATGCAGTGGGGACGTGCGCTTGCCTGTGTCCAACCAGCTCAGTGAAATTATTCTATTTCTTCACAGAGAAAGCTCTACGGGTTAGCTGTGATCCTTAAACTTAGTTAGATTAGAGATTGGAAGATTTTATGTAGTTAGGTAGAAAATTTTTTAAAGGAGCATCTACCGCTGTAAATTCACGGGGGGGGGGGGGAGCGGGGGGCACCGCGGGGCGAACAAAAGACAAGCTTTTTAAAGAATACTGGATAAGTTCACCAAGACTTAGTGTAGACATTGCCCTGCAATAGCTTTATTATTAACAGTTTTCTATGAAATATTTCCTGGATATTGGGCAGCTGAAATTATATTAGGATACACATCTTTTCTAGTAAACTGCAGGTCTCTTTGTTAGGTGCAAAACTCACTTTTATTATCAGTATACATTCCAGATAGGTGTTCATTTTAAATTTTGCCCATTCCACCTTTGTGATATATCCACCTTGCAGTTAAATTAGAAATCAGCAATTTTGTAGTCAGCACAGGTTGATAGGTGCCAAAAATACTTGTATTATCGAATTAAATTTCAGATAGTGTTTTTTTACTTTGGCGCACTACAGCTTTGTTCATTGAGGCACCTTGCACTTAAATGTGTAATACTGCAAATTTTGTAGTCACCACAGGTGAATTGAAGGTGCCAAAAATACCTTTTTATCCAAATACATTACAGATAAGTGTTTTTTTTACTTTGGCGCACTACAGCTTTGTTCATTGAGGGCACATTGCACTTAAATGTGAATACAGCAATTTTGTAGTCACCCAGGTGAATTGAAAGGTGCCAAAAATACCCTTTTATTATCCGAATACTTACAGATACGTGTTTTTTTACTTTTGCGCACTACAGCTTTGTTCATTGAGGCAATTTGCACTTAAATGTGAATATAGCAATTTTGTAGTCACCACAGGTGAATTGATAGGTGCCAAAAATACCTTTTATTATCCGAATACATTAAAGATACGTGTTTTTTCACTTTGGCGCACTACATCTTTGTTCATTGTGGCAACTTGCACTTGAATGTGATTTTGTAGTCACCACAGGTGAATTGATAGGTGCCCAAAAAAAACCTTTTTTTAAACCGAATAAATTACAGATACGTGTTTTTTCACTTTGGGCACTACAGCTTTGTTCATTGAGGCCCTTGCACTTAAATGTGAATACAGCAATTTTGTAGTCACCACAGGTGAATTGAAAGGTGCCAAAAAATACCCTTTTATTATCCGAATAAATTTCAGATACGTGTTTTTTTTACTTTGGCGCAGGCCAGCTTTGTTGATAGAATCTATTTGCAGTTAAAATTTGAATACAGCAATTTTGTAGTCGCCCCAGGTGAATTTTATTTGGTGCCCAAAAAAACCTTTTATTATCCGACTACATTACAGATACGTGTTTTTTCACTTTGGGCACTACAGCTTTGTTCATTGAGGCACCTTGCATTAAATGTGAATTTCAGCAATTTTTTAGTCACCACAGTGAATTGAAAGGTGCCAAAAAATACCTTTTAATATCCGAATACATTTTCAGATACGTGTTTTTTCACTTTGGCAACTTACAGCTTTGTTCATTGAGGGGACCTTGCACTTTAAATGTGAATACGCAATTTTGTAGTCACCACAGGTGAATTGATTAGGTGCCAAAAAATACCTTTTTTATCCGAATAAATTAACAGATACGTGGGGTTTTTTTACTTTGGCGCACTTTCAGCTTTGTTCATTGAGGCACCCTTTCACTTTTAAAAGTGAATACAGCAATTTTGTAGTCACCACAGGTGAATTGATAGGTGCCCCAAAAAAAACCTTTATTATTCGAATTTAAAATTTCAGATACGTGTTTTTTCACTTTGGCGCAATACAGTTGTTCATTGAGGGACCTTGCACTTAAATGTGAATACAGCAATTTTGTAGTCCCCACAGGTGAATTTGAAAGGTGCCAAAAATACCCTTTTATTATCCGAATAAATTTCAGATACGTGTTTTTTCACTTTGGCGCAGGCCCGCTTTTTTTGATAGATCTATTTGCAGTTAAATTTGAATTTCAGCAATTTTGTGTCGCCACGGTGAATTTATAGGTGCCAAAAAATACCTTTTATTTCCGACTACATTACAGATACGTGTTTTTTCACTTTTTGGGGCACTACAGCTTTGTTCATTGAGGCACCTTGCACTTAAATGTGAATACAGCAATTTTTTTGTCACCACAGGTGAATTGAAAGGTGCCAAAATACCTTGTATTATCCGAATACATTACTGATACGTGTTTTTTTACTTTGGCGCACTACAGCTTTGTTCATTGAGGACATTGCCACTTAATGTGAATACAGCAATTTTTGTAGTTACCACAGGGGAATTGATAGGTGCCAAAAAATACCTTTTATTATCCCAATACATTACAGATACGTGATATTTTCACTTTGGCACACTACAGCTTTGTTCATTGAGGCAACCTTGACTTATATGTTAATACAGCAATTTTGTAGTCACCACAGGTGAATTGAAAGGTGCCAAAAAATACCTTGTATTATCCGAATTTCATTACAGATACGTGTTTTTTTACTTTGGCGCACTACAGCTTTGTTCATTGAGGCACATTGCACTTAAATGTGAAAACAGCAATTTTGTAGACACCACAGGTGAATAGATAGGTGCCAAAAAAAAAAATTTTATTATCCCGAATACATTTCAGATAGTTGTTTTTTCACTTTGGAGCACTACAGCTTTGTTGATTGAGGCACCCTTTCATTAATGTGAATTTCAGCAATTTTGTAGTCACCACAGGTGAATTGAAAGGTGCCAAAAATAACTTGTATTATCCGAATACATTACAGATACGTGTTTTTTCACTTTGGCGCACGACAGCTTTCTTCCCTGAGGCACCATGCACTTAAATGTGAGAACAGCAATTTTGTAGTCACCACAGGTGAATTGAAAGGTGCCAAAAATACCTTGTATTTTCCAAATACATTTCAGATACGTGTTTCTTCACTTTGGAGCAGGCCAGCTTTGTTGATAGATCTACTTTGCAGTTAAATTTGAATCCAGCAATTGTGTAGTTACCACAGGTGAATTGATAGGTGCCAAATATACCTTTTATTATCCGAATACATTACAGATACGTGTTTTTTCACTTTGGCGCACTACAGCTTTGTTCATTGAGGCACCATGCACTTAAATATAAATACTGCAATTTTGTAGTCACCACAGGTGAATTGATAGGTGCCAAAAAATAGAATTTATAATCAGAAAACATAACAGATACGTGTTTTTTTCACTTTGGGCACTAACAGCTATTTGTTCATTGAGGCACCTTGCACTTAAATGTGAATACAGCAATTTTGTAGTCACCACAGGTGAATTGAAAGGTGCCAAAAATACCTTGTATTTTCCAAATACATTTCAGATACGTGTTTCTTCACTTTGGAGCAGGCCAGCTTTGTTGATAGATCTACTTTGTAGTTAAATTTGAATCCAGCAATTGTGTAGTTAACCCCAGGGTGAATTGATAGGTGCCAAAAAAATACCTTTTATTATCCGAATACATTCAGATACGTGTTTTTTCACTTTGGCGCACTACAGCTTTGTTCATTGAGGCACTTGCACTTAATGTGAATACAGCAATTTTTTAGTCAACACAGGAGAATTGAAAGGTGCCAAAAATACCTTGTATTATCCGAATACATTTCAGATAAGTGTTTTTTCACTTTGGCGCAGGCCAGCGTTGTTGATAGATCGACTTTGCAGTTAAATGTGAATACAGCAATTTTGTTTTGATTTGAGAATAGCTGTGATTTGCCGTCTTTTAATAAGAGACTTCCCAAAACTTTCATACCTTCCCAAATTTTTATATTTCTGAACATGGAGCGAAATGCAGGTGGCAAGTGAGCAAAGAGGGGGGTAGGACATGGAGGTAGAGGTATGAGAAGTTGTTCCTTCCAGTGCTGGCGACAACACGCATGCCAGCAGATCGTCGGTTGCAGGACCGTCAGGCCTGTCATCGCTGGATCAGGGCCCTGTGAATTCTCCAGTAACGAACCAGTGTCGCCAATCTGTCCTTCAGTGGTTAATGCAACCTGCAGCCAGCAGTCTTACCTCCTCGTCCTCCCCGTCACGGCCACAAATGTCGTCATCAGCAAAATAGCTTAACGTCCAACATGAAGCAGCCAAATGTCAACCGTGTTTCCACCACTGTGGATAATCCATTTTCTGAAGGGCCTCGTTGATGTCAAAATGCGGTTGGGGTCAGAAGGCATGTCAAAAGATCAAGAGGCAAAGATGATGATTTTCTCTGCTCTGACGCCCAGTTACTGATGCCCTCAGAGAAGGAGAAGGAAGCCGGTCAATCGGCCAAAAATCCCGGGGGCGTCGGCAACGCTTGCAGTCCCTCTTGCTTGTAGCTGCAGCTCTGGATGCAGAATGTAGGACGACCAAGTCACCTGTGTTGATGATGATGATGACGACATTGGGATCCAACGTGGTCTTTTCAGCAAAATTTGCCTTGCGAGCGCTTCATCAAGGGACGAGGAGGAAGACGATGGGGTAGTGTCAGTACGGGTTCCGCCTCAAAAAGGGAGAGGGCGGTCGGGAGAGTCCGCTGATATGATTCCACCAGCCAGGTCAGCGCAAACCCCGCTCCTCGCTTATTTGCGTCAAAAGGTCCAGGACCTCTCAAGCCCGGGCCTTCTTTGAGCAAACCTCTGATTCACCAGCGATTTTCATATGCCCCCTTTGCCCTTAAACGCATAAGTAGAGGCAAGAACCTTAGGTGGTTAACCCCCACCAACTGTAGTCACAGCAGGCGAATGCATGAGTTGAAATGGAGGAACACTTGGCCAAAAAAGGCCAGAAACCCACGCCGGGCCTCCAACCATGTCACACCCTCTGTCTCACCTCTCCTCTCCGCCACCACCAAGCGTTCCTCAGCTGCCATGTTCTCAGATTCATGATCAGGAATCAGCCTCTGCTTCAGCCTCCACCGTCGCCCGAGTACCATCAGCACCACCAGAGACCCATCCTACCCCTGTGCATGGCAGCACTGGGCTGCAACTCAGCATGATCGGCTCCTACTAGTCTACTATGGGACTATCACTAAACCCCCTAAAAACAGGAGAAGCTATACAGCTAAGTACTGCCACGTTTTCATATGTTTTTCATTACCTAAGGTGTTTTTTATTACCTAAGGTGTTCGTCATAGAACTATGTCTTTTATGCACCAATTTATAAAATTTATAAAAATGAAGTAAAGTTCAATGTTTTGTCCATACAGCCTATGTGTACGTTTTTGATTGATAGAGGGGAGTCTAAGCAAGGTACTCCTAACGGCTGGGACTATAACGTGTGCACTGCTAATATACGGCATTGTTTGCAATTATTGGATAAAGTATTTTCTATTGAGCATACCTGAACAACAAGGGTATTGACAAGATTACTAACCTCTGTACTAGACATTTAGCATACATTGTCCTTGGTAAACCAAGAAATAAGCCATTATTTACACTTTGTTGGAGTCTGTGTCTGTGTCTGTGTCTGTGTCTGAAAATCTCTCAAACAACAACAAGGACACAAGCATTAAATGGAAGAATGGAAGAATGGAAGAATGGAAGAATACTGATCATTAGAAATTGCTAAATTGCTAAATTGCTAAACTTAACCCTGTATTGTAGAACTTTAGAATTTATTGATTTCCATATCACACAAAACTGTTTATACAAAGTGACTATAGCCTGGGATTGTCTGTTTCTATGGGCATGTGCATTTTGGTCAAAGATATTCTGAGTTAATGGATTCCTTTGATAGGTTTTCTTTGACTATTGTGTATCCATCTTTTTATTTAATACAGGTCTGTTTTCTGCCTTCTGCTTCTCTTCCCATATGCCATTTTGAATATTTAAATACCAATGTAAAAGGCATCAAATCTCCACACACTGACATGGTACTTCTACCTAAGGAGAAGCCGACCCCATTTGAGCCATACTCAATAGCTCTTACCTACCAGCCAGAACGTACTACTTGGCACTGACAATGGGCAAACACCCCGAAACAACTGTATGCTGATGAACAAAACTGGCATGGCTTGAATCTCTTTCACATTGCAAAGCTCAGTGAGTTAGATGTTGCTTAAAGAGGTTGTCTCACTACATCGAATCATATTATCTCAGTCTTGTTTTCTTGCTTTCATTTTTGAATTCAGGTGCATGTTTACTGGCTTCTGCTGGTTACTACTGGCCTGCAGTGTTGAGCTGATGAGAACACCTGGTCTGTAGCTATAGCAACCAGCACTGGCAGCCTATCAGGAGAGAATAAACAGGTCCGTAGCTATAGAGACCTGAGGAGCCGATGCAGCCCATACAAGAAGGGATATCTAGGAATAGGTAGGACACTGTTAATGGACACATTTTGCAAAGTGACTTGTTTTTGCAAGATCTTCAACATAAAAAGCAATACTTGTAGTGAGACAACGTCTTTAAGGAATGCTACATCCAATAGATGGTGCTGAAGAATTCATCTCTCTTCCCATAAGCCTTTTGGAATATTCCAATTATACACTAATTGAACATTGAGTGTATACATTGTACACTATTTGCACTATGCACTTTATTGGTTCACTTTGCATAACATGTTTGTACATGATCTTTATACAGAAAATTTAAAATGTCACAATATTGATATGTCATGTTCTTTAATTGATTAAAGTGGATGCACTTTTTTATATACAGTTGAAACCAGATGTTTACATATACTATATAAAAAGACGTATATAAAAAAAGGTTGAAGAGCTCACTGGACTCTTGCTGAGACTGCTCGGAGAGTTCTTGGGCTGTCTTGCCTTATGCTTCCCCTCCGCTGCACAGCTTGAACTGCTCACCTAAGCTGACGTCCGGTCAGTAAATGTCCTTCTTTGTATTGCTGACTTTTACTCCCTTCGCTGCTTTATAATGCCTGTTTCTAACCTTTGCAGGTTCTTTATCACAGTGATATAGAACCTGCAAAGGTTAGAGATGTGTAGCCTTGTGCACATCCCTGCTTGTGTGTCTATGAATGAATATGGAGATTTAAACCTGTAAAAAAAGCTGTATTTTATACTGGAGCATCATTTATCTTTGTGAAGATATGCTGTACAAATATATAAAAAGACATATTCATGTTTTTCTCACTATCTGACATGAAATTAGAATAAACCTTACCTGTTTTAGGGCAATTAGGATTACCAAAATTATTTATATTTGCCAAATGCCAGAATAATGAAACACAATACAATATCAGTAGCACTCTATAAACACTAAAAAACGTTCAAAAAAGACATAAGAATTTTTGGAACAGCATTTCTGCTAATATGAAATATATGGAAAAAATCTGAGGTTTTTAGTGTACATCAAAAATGTACACTAAGGACTTAAATTTTTTTCATATACAGTATTTCATATATGAAAAATGTACACTAAGAAACTCAATTTTTTTCATATATTTCATATTAGCAGAAATGCTGTTCCAAAAATTCTTATGTCCTCTTTGACTGTTTTATAGTGTTCATAGAGTGCTACTGATATTGTATTGTGCTTGCATAGCTTTTGACTGCCACAACATTGTGCACCTATACGTTTATTCTTCACAACGGATGTGCTAACTAGATTTTGTTTTTAGAATAACGAAACAGAGATAATTTTTTAAATGCATTATTACTTTCAGCAAAGTCAAAAGTTTTCATACACTAGGATTACTATGCTTTTAGACAATTTGGGAAAGCCCAAATGATAAAGCCTTGTCTTTTGAAAGCTTCTGATTTATTGGGTTATTGGCAACATCTGAGTTAATTAGAAACACACCTGTGAATGTATTTTAAAGTAGATTATGTGGCAAAACTGAAGGAACATCTCAAGACATCAGCCAGGAAGTTAAAGCTTGGGCAGAAATGGGTCTTCCAAATGGACAATGACCAGAAGCATACTGTCAAACTGGTTTCAACATGGCTTAAGGATAACCAAGTCAATGTTTTGAAGTGGCCATCACAAAGCCCTGATCTCAACCCCATTCAATATGTATGGGCAAAGCTGAAAAGGCAGGTGTGAAGAAAGCGACCTTAAAAAATGGCTGAGTAAAAAACAGTTCTGTCAGGAGATTTATACCAATATTTCTACCAACTACTGTGAGAATCTTGTCCAAGGATATACAAAATGTTTGGCCCAAGTCATACAGTTTAAAGGCATTGATACCAAATACTAATGAAATGTATGTTAACTTTTCACTTTGCAGAAAGTAATGAAAATGACTTAAAAATTCTCTCTCACTCAGTATTCTGGCATTTGGCAAATATAAATAATTTTGGTAATCCTAATTGACCTAAAATGGGTAAGGTTTATTCTGATTTCATGTCAGATAGTGAGAAAAACATGCATAGGTGTCTTTTTATATAGTGTATGTAAGCTGAAACATTGTTCACATGTTTGAAATGAAAGAATAAAGAAAGTTATTTGCCTGTATTTTGGGCTATAATCCTAACCTTGATTTTATGGCACCCTGCCTTTTTTGCTCTTTTTGCGGGAGCTGCTCTTTGGTGAACTAGATACTGTAGATAGAAATCTTTTATCACATTAAAATCATAACCTTTATTTCTATCGTCCAGTACATTTTTAATAGACATACCATAAATATACCTTTAAATTCACATGTTAAGTCTCAGGGACACTTTGAAAGTGCAAACTTACTACAAGAAGTTATTTCATTACTGTAGGTCAAGCTGTCCTTAAATTCTCCTGTTTGCAAAAGTGATTATTTTATGTCTAAGGAAGATTACAACTGATCCCCTTGGTATGTCACAATATCTATTTCTATGTGTTATATGACTTGCTTTGGAGGAACTCAGTTCCCATCAGACTATGCAACTTACAATCTGAAGAACATTTTCTCCTGCCTACAGCAATGTTCAAAGTATTAGGATAAGTGTCCTCTACATTCAAAAAGTCTGAATTAGAGGAAAATATATGAACATTTTTAGAATACTTAGTGTTGAACAATGTTATTATTTAATAAATAGATACTATATTGATACCATTTTATCATTGCATTTCTAAATCATCTGAAAAGATTTAAGAGATCATAACTGTACCTTTATAATACTTATGTTAATAACATGTACTATATTAACTTCATACTGAGCTCATTGTAGTCATTACATGCATACAGTCACACACACTACACACACTCTCACACACTCTCTCTCTCTCTCTCTCTCTCTCTCTCTCTCTCTATATATATATATATATATATATATTTATTTATATAGAGTGTGTGTAGCGTGTGTGACTGTATGCATGTGACTGTATATATACACACACACGCACAGTTGAAACCAGAAGTTTACTTACTGTATACTATATAAAAAGACACATATGCATGTTTTTTCACTATCTGACATGAAATCAGAATAAACCTTACCCATTTTATGTCAATTAGTATTACCACAATTATTTATATTTGCCAAATGTCAGAATAATGAGATAGAGAGTTTTTTAAGGCATTTTTATTACTTTCTGCATAGTCAAAAGTTTACATGCATTTCATTAGTATTTGGTAGCATTGCCAATAAACTGCTGTATTACTTTGGTCAAATGTTTTGGATATCCTTGCACAAGCTTTTCACAATAGAAGCTTTTTGACAGAATTGATGTAACTGAGCCATGCTTGTAGGTCGCCTTGTTCGTACCTGCCTTTTCAGCTTTGCTCATACATTTTCAATATGGTTGAGATTATGGCTTTGTGATGGCCACTCCAAAACATTGACTTGATTATCCTTAAGCCACCTTGCAACCAGTTTAACAGTTTACTTTGGGTCATTGTCCATTGGATAGACCAATTTCCACCCAAGCTTTATCTTTCTGGCAGAAGTCGTGAGATGTTGCTTCAGTATTGCCACATAATCTTCTTTCTTCATGATACCATCTGTTTTGTGAAGTGCTCCAGTCCCTCCTGAAGCACAACAACCCTACAACATGATGCTGCCACCCCCCCGTGTTTCACATTTGGGATGGTGTTCTAAGACTACCAAGCTTTTCCCTTTTTCCTCCAAACATAACGATGGTCATTATGGTCAAACAGTTCAGTTTTAGTTTGGACTACAGGTTATGTCTCCAAAAATGTAGGTCAAGGCTCCTGTGTGCATTTGCAAACATTTATCTGGATCTAATATGTTTCTTTTGGAGTAATGGCTTCTTTCTGGCAGAGTGGCCTTTCAGCCCATGTTGATACAGTATTCATTCCACTCTGAATAATGTCACAATCTTACCAGATTCAGCCAGCATCTTCACAAGGTCTTTTGCTTTTGTTCTTGGGTTGTTAAGCACATGTCAGAACAAAGCACGTTCATCTCTGAGACACAGTACCCATCTCATTTCTGAGTGATTTAATGTCTGGACATTCCCACCTTGTTTGTACTTGCATATAATTGTATTTACAGATGAACAAGGCACCTTCAGGTACTTGGAATTTGCACCAAAAGATGATCCAGACTTGTGCAAGTAAATAATTCTCTTCCTGATATCTTGTCTTATTTCTTTAGATTTTCCCCTGATGTTACACACAGAAGCAGTGTGTTTCTGGTGTGATTAAAAATGCATACACAGTTGTGTCTCTAACTCAGATGTTGCCATGCCATGTTGACATGACATCATCATATGGGCTTTCCAAAATTGTTTAACAGCATAGTAATGCTAGTGTATGTAAACTTTTGACTTTGCATAAAAATGCCTTAAAAATTTCTCTCTCTCTCATTATTCTGGCATTCGGTAAACATAAATAATTTTGGTAATCCTAATTGACTTAAATCGAGTAAGGTTTATTCTGTTTTCATGTCAGATAGTAAGAAAAACATGCTTATGTGTCTTTTTATATAGTTACATAGTTACATAGTTAAATAGTATGGTTGAAAGAAGACATGTGTCCATAAAGTTCAACCAAGGATGGGTAAAATGTGGGTGAGGGAGAGAGACAAGGACTTTAAGCTTAGCCTCACCACTGGTTAATGCCCTGGAACCCACAAGGCAAGAAACCAATCTGCTCCAGTGGAGAAAATATCTCTGACCCCAGAGTGTCCACCAGCCAGGATTCAGAATTTTACATAGCTACATACGCATTAATATTCTTTAGTTCCAGGTAGGTATCTAAGCCTTTCTTGAAACTCTCTACAGTTCCTGCTGTGACCAGCTCCTCAGACAGGCTATTCCACAGATTCACAGTTCTTACAGTGAAGAACTCTCTTCTCCCCTGGAGATTGATTCCTTTTTTCTCTAGTCGAAGGGAATGTCCCCTTGTCTTTTGAGGGGGCTTCACTTGAAATAATTTTTCCCCATACTTTTTGTAGGGACCATTTATATATTTATATAAATTAATCATGTCCCCATGAAGCCGTCTTTTCTCAAGACTAAATAAGTTTAATTCTACTAACCTCTCCTCATAACTAAGATGCTCCATTCCCCTTAGAAGTTTGGTTGCTCGTCTTTTTACTCTCTCTAGCTCCATCTGTTCTATAAACTGGGGCCCAGAACTGAACAGCATATTCTGAGGACGCACTAATGCTTTGTACAGCGGTAGAATTACATCCTTGTCCTGCGAGTCCATGCCTCTTTTAATACACGCCAATATCTTGCTTGCCTTAGAGGCAGCCGATTGACATTGCATGCTGTTCTGTAGTCTATGATCTACAAGAACGCCCAGATCTTCCTCAACAAGCGATTCTCCCAGTTGTTCTCCCCCTAGGACATATGATGCCTGTAGATTATTTCTACCCAGATGCAGAACCTTACATTTATCCACATTGAACCCCATTTGCCAAGTGGCTGCCCAAGCACTCAGTGTGTCTAGGTCTGCTTGTAATTTATGAGCATCTTCCATAGATTGCACTACCCTGCATAGCTTAGTGTCATCTTCAAAAATCTAAACCATGCTATTGATCCCTTCCACTATATCGTTAATAAATACAATAAATAAGAGAGGACCCAATACTGAGCCCTGCGGCACACCACTCACAACCGGGGAACACTCAGAGTAGGAGTCATTTACTACCACTCTCTGAGTACGATCCAGCAGCTAGTTTTTAATCCAATTACACACTTATCTCTAACCCAATGGATTCTAATATGCCCAACAAACACTTATGCGGGACAGTGTCAAACACCTTTGCAAAGTCTAAAAATACAATATCCACAGCTACCCCGTTATCCAGACTTCTACTCACCTCTTCATAAAAACAGATCAGATAGTGTATGTAAACTTCTGGGTTTAATTGTATATATACATATGGCTTCAAACCAGATTGACGTATACTGCACCTTTGCTAATGAAGTTGCAGCAGCAGAAAAAGCCTTAAATTTGAATGGACTTATCAGAATTGGACCAACGCTGATTTGCAAAGGGTTGTCTTCTCTGAGTCACATTTTCTGTTTTTGGCACCAAAGGCATTTTGATGCACATGGGGAGTACAGAGTAGTCTGTGTGGTACAATCCCACATAAACAGATGAACTTTGGTATGTCAGGCAAGAAACAACAGAGAACGAACACTGTGAAACCATATGTGGAAGAAGAAAAGCTGGTAGTACCAATGTCATGGTCTGGGAAATATTTTATTTCCAGCCAATTTGGGTATAAATCCATCCTTGCATATTGCTTACACCCATATGTGCTAATCTTCAAGCAAGACAATGGCACGTCTCACGACTATATATGAAATTGGTTGTAGGAGCATGACTGATATTACAAAGTGCTACCCTGGCCCCCTAATTCCCCAGACATTAACCAATTAAGCATCTGTAGGACTGTTGTGGCAGCTGTTGGGTGCACTGCAGTCAGCATGACTCCAGACACGAGGCTGTAACCGGTGGTTACTCTTGATGTAACTATGGTCATAATAATGTGACTCAACTGTATTTTTAATGTTTTAAAGTAGCGAAAAAAATAGAAAATTACAAACCCAAATTTTTTCCAAATTCCCAAGGCACAAAAAGCTAAAAAGGTTGCTTCTGATTTAAAAAAAAAACATAGGGCCTCATGTATGGCAACTGTCTAGGTGTCAGAGCTCCCTTTACATTTCATATAGTGCTCTGAAAAAATGAAATTCTGGTTGCTATGGGCAACAAAGAGTCTTACACCAAGATAGATTTCATACATGTCCCCCATAATGTCTATTTTTTTTTTTTTGAGCATTGACTGGGCATGGTATCACTAATCAATATAATTAACTTAAATAAGGATAAACTACAATACTACATACAGCCTATGGGCAGACCTGACCCTGTTTCTATAAAAAAAAGAAAAGTAAACCCTTCCAATCCAAGACAACTGCTTTAATAATAAGCAGAAAAAGGAACATCAATCCATGCGTATAGGTATGAATCATGATAATTTTTCTGTGGAATTTGTAATATAACACTTTCATGGGATATTTTAATGTACAGTAGCAGATTAGGTGTAGATTTTTGTCCCACAAAAAAATAGTTAATTTTTATCCAGTTGTGGCTTTATTGCTGGCAAAAAAATATGGATGATTTTTACAATTTACAATTAGAGGAGTGGCATAATTGCAGGAATTTCTGCAATTAATTTATGGCATTTGAATATACAATAACCAAAAAGTACAAATATAATCAAAGCTCTCAGGACAATATTAAACGATGTACCGTATATACTCGAGTGTGCTGAAAAATCCTCCCTCGGCTTATATTCGAGTGGCTGTCGGCACTCGGGCGCTGCGATGGCCCCAGCGTCGACAGGGACACTTCAGTTATACGCGACTCCTCAGGGAGCGCATATAACTGAAGGCCGAATACAGCCGACAGCGTCCAGGCACTGCGGTGGCCCAGGCGCTGTCGGCTATCTCTTCACTTGTATGCGACTCCTCCGGAGAGCATACAAGTGAAGAGATACCACTGTGGAGCAGAGAGCGAGCGCTCCTTGCTCCGCAGTGGACTCCGGACGGCTGCAGACTCGCGGCTGTCCAGAGTTTCCTGCACAGGCAGCGTGTGTCATCACGCTGCATGTGCGGCCTGATGATATCACCCGCCTGTGCCGAGAAAATGAAGGAGAGAGCACCTGGGAGACGGAGCAGCGGGGAGAAAGGTAAGTGGATGTTTTTTGCTTTAAAAACGTGCCCATACCTGCCTATAGCCTGCCTAGGGGGACCTATACCTGGCTACAACCTACCTATACCTGCCTATAACCTACCTAGGGGGACTTATACCTGCCAATAGCCTGCCTAGGGGGACCTATACCTGCCTATAACGACCTATACCTGCCTATCACCTACCTAGGGGGACCTATACCTGCCTATAATGACCTATAGCCTGCCTAGGGGGACCTATACCTGCCTATAACGACCTATACCTGCCTATAACTTACCTAGGGGGACCTATACCTGTCTATAACGACCTTTACTTGCCTATAACCTACGTAGGGGGACTTATACCTGCCTATAGCCTGCCTAGGGGGACCTATACCTGCCTATAACGACCTATACCTGCCTATAACCTATCTAAGGGGACCTATCCCTGCCTATAACGACCTATAGCCTGCCTAGGGCGATCTATACCTGCCTATAACGACCTATACCTGCCTATAACCTACCTAGGGGGAACTATACCTGCCTATAACGACCTATAGCCTGCCTAGGGGGACCTATACCTGCCTATAACCTAACTTGGGGGACCTATACCTGCCTATAACGATCTATAACCTGCCTAGGGGGACCTATACCTGCCTATAACCTGCCTATAGGGGCAATTACCTGCCTATAGCCTGCCTATGGGGACATATAGCTGCCTATACCTGCCTATGTAATTTTATTGGTATCTATTTTTATTTTTGATATTTACAAGTAGCCGCTGCGTTTTCCTCCCTAGGCTTATAGTCGAGTCAATAAGCTTTCCAGGTTTTTGTGGCAAAAGTAGGTGCCTCGGCTTATACTCGGGTCGGCTTATACTCGAGTATATACGGTAGGCTAGATTGTAAGGGCGTAGCTAAAGCTGCTTCAAGCTTTTGCTACAAATGACACATACAACCTAGGAAACCTTTTACATACATTGCAGTAAGACACAGGAGGTCTGAGCTACAATTTATAGCACATATTTGGAAAGGCAGCATTTACTGAATGAAACCACTAATAAATAGTGAGGGATGTTGGAGAATTCCTCAAAAGAACATAAAAGGACAGAGCACAATAGAAAAGTCTGGGGTTTGTAGGTATTACAAATCTGGGATACCAAGGAAGCAAACTTGATAAACTGCAGTTACAGCAATATTAGTGTAAGTTCTGAGAAAGTCAATCTACATCTATTGAGGTCCAATAAAGGGGTCATAGTTGCATTGCAGATAGGAATCCACCACAAGGTGACCTAAACCTAATTAGCCATGTGATTCTGAGAGACAGTATTATTAGCCTTGAGCAAGGAAAGTATCACAGTGAAAAAAAAAAAAAAAAAAAAAAAAAAAATATATATATATATATATATATATATATATATATATATATATATATATATATATATATATATATTATGTATTTTATTTCATTTTTAAATAAATAAGAATACAATGAAACATGACTCCTTCCATAAACGGTGCAAACAGAAAGTGAAGTATATATATATATATATATATATATATATATAATATATATATATATATATATATATATATATACATATATACGTATATATATGTATACATATATTCATACACATATAATATATATATATATATATATATATATATATATAATATATATATATATATATATATATATATATATATATATAATTAGTTTTTTTGGCTTTCAAATTTTATTTTTTACAAAAGAAACATGAATACAATTAAACATATCTCCTTCCGGAAACAATGCAATGCACTGTAAAGAAACACTAAATTGCATTTTTAGAACTTGTAGCAATATCTTAAAAAGCGAGCATACATTTCAAATATTATTAGACGAAAAAGAATTGCTTCAAAATAATATCATAAAAGTCTACACTGGAATGTTTTATAGAATTGTTATTATTTTTCTGATCATTTTTCCATTGTAAAAATTGTTCTTCATAAGCAGCCATATAAAGGCATTCAATGGTGTAGTAAAACTTTCTTCCTGCCTTTTTCTTTTCATTTTCTGAATCATAAAGTTCTGTTGAGTGTGTGTAAAATAATTTGTCCTTTTTCGATGTAAAGCTGTCGTAAAGATAAAATATTGGAAATGGAAGATGAAATAATTTATAGCAAACAAAGTTCTAATTCATTTTTAAATGGCATGTTAGCTATAGAACTTGAGGCTCATTAAGATCTGATCAGGTTTTAAGGAGGTGGTTAATGATCACATATGGAAAAAAAATGTACAACTTTTATATTTTGCATCTTGCATTCTAAGTGCCACAACTAATTTATTCTTACTTGATCATAGATGCAGGCTGCCTTTTGTTGTCTGACAAGTTGCAGATTTTGAAGCACTTTTTGTGGTACATTTCTATTCAACCTCTATTTCTTTTTTTTATAAATAAAGGATGTATGTATATCCCTAATCACAAGCATTAATTAACGCAACCCTAGCCATGCACATGTAATATTAAGGGAATTGCCTGTCAAACAAGTGTGCTTTCACACTCAGACTTTGCACTTGATATTATGTTTAGCAGAGTCTAAGGGAATGCAGGTGTCCACAATTTAACCCCTGTACAGGGAGTTGGACTTCGCTGCTTCATATTCCCAGGATGTTTCTGCCAAGAAGCTCCTGACTCATTGAGCCGACAAGCTTGAGAGAGAGAGCCAACAGAATCCAAAAGGTCAATTCCAGGTGGTCAGAGAAACAACCAAAGATACATTGAAAACTAATATCAGAACCTGGAAAATCTGGGTCAAAACCAAGAAAACACAAAAAAATGAACAGACAACAAAGCCCCGGTTCACACGGCTTATTCCAGACGGACTTGCGAGCCGGATTGCGCTCGCAATTCCGGCTTGAATAAGGGGCGGGTGTGGGGGCGGGGTCACTTTCTCCCCGCCCGGCGGATTCACCAAACGGGGAGGAGCGACGGAATCCACTGTTCTCTATGAGAAACGTGGATTATCGTAATTACTGCGACAGATTGGCGCCATACTGCACCGCAAATCCGGCACGCAGTACGGCGCCAATCCGCGCCTAAATAAGCCGTGTGAACGGCCCCAAAGGGTCAAAAAAGAGTCTTAGTCAAATCCAGGAAATTTGATTGTGTCACACACAGAATTACAATCCAAAACATACAACAGATAGCAAATAGAGACACAATAATGAGAAAAGGACAAAGCGGATTTAAACAATAACATAGCTCGGGACTGGTTTGTTCATCCACCCTCCTAAATGACAGATTAGCCAATTGAGGGCACCAAAGGCATTTTGATGCACATGGGGAGTGCAAAGTAGTCTGTGTGGTACAATCCCACATAAAACAATTACTAAAGCACTACCACTACTGCACTATTTTCTCCGTTTAAACAACAGACTTCATGGTGAAAACACGACAGACCCATTGTGATCAATGGATCCATTGGGTACTATTGGCATCCATTGTGAAATTAATCTTTTGTGTCCATTTTCACGTCTGAGACAGAGGGAAACTCTGATCACAGATGTGATCCAAGCATTAGATAATCAGCACTGTATTGCGTGCTGTTTCTGATTTGACTAGTAAAGACCACACAAATGCACGATTGTTTTTCTCAGGAGACCTTTTCGATGCCCTATAAAAGTCTCATACATGCAAGTTCCAAGATGTACACCATTGTAAGATAGCACCGATAGAACCTGCAGACCCATTGTGCAATACCATATGTCTCCAATTACAAATGATGCATAGAGCATATTTTTCCAGCTTTATATGGAATTTGACAGTAAATAAATGATGGCATGCTTTCCCAGATGCTAAATTGCAGAGGTATTCTGCGCTAAAACATAGTTTGTATGGAAGGATATCTCCATAATATGGTGCCATACAGAGGCACCATAAGGCATGGAAATGAAGGCGACATGTATGAACATTGGTGCAGACATGCCAGTTCTATATAGCTGTAAGGCAGTGTAGAATGCAGTAAGCTGTTCTTCAGCCGTTCATCCATACAAGCGCCTTCTACTGTAGTGCCAATATAACAAGTCTGGCTAAGGCAGACCACGTTTAACTTGGTCTGACTGTTCTAACTGTTGTGTGTCTAGGTTTGGCACCAAAGATTCATAAATGTGTCTAATTACATGAATGTGATGCAACACAACCCCGAGAGCGCACCAAATCTTTGGTGCATTAAAAAGTGTTGCTCCTGAGCTTATCGCGCCAAAGTTTGGAATCTGACTGTTCATATATCTATAGAACTGGTCTACTAAAGCTTTTTGACACCAGATAACTTTCACAGTCCCGTTCTTACATGTCACCCTGAATGTCTATATCTATTGATATCGACCCATACATACTTGATTTGCTTTTGTGTGAACAAAGCTTTAATTGATCTATCCTTGCAAAAAGAAAAACAGAAAAAAGAATTCCTGGTAATTCTGTAGACTGAACAAAACTAAAGTAACACAAACGCCTGGGTTATAACATGGTTATTATTGTCATTTATTTATCTATTTATTTGCATAAAATGCATGGCTCATGAATAATAGACGCTCTATTATCATCTATTCAAATAAAACAGCTTTTGTACTATTTTTTTTACATTATTGCAGATATTATAGCTTTTATTTGGTGCAGAGCTAACAAAAGTGTTAAATGAAATTCACATTGCAGAAATACTAAAAGTGCTTTTATAATATTAGTTTAAATCAACATTTTATTTGCTTTCTTGTCTTGAAGCCAGATGACATTATGTTTGTTATATTGTGTTTATTCTTTTATCACAGTCAGTTTTCAATGATAGTTAATTTGTGCCACTTTAGTACAACATAAAAATTCCTCTTTCTATCTGAGTATAAATACAGATAATACGTTAGAATTGAATTTCCCATTTACCAGCAACATCATTTCAACTTATTTTATTTTTCTGTAATAAAGGTATGAATTAAAACTTTCAGATGAATGTCTATTCTTTATTTCTGAATATTAGTGATGAGCGATTACTTTGACTATCGTCATCGGGTCGATAGTCGATATCGCAATTATCAAAGACGATTTCCGATAGTCGATAATAGATTATCGCCGATGACCATTAAAGTCTATGGGAGAGCAACAACACCTTCATTCTTACACCCAAACAGGGCTGGAGAAGCTGGAATTAACATCTACAACAGTCAAATGGATACGTGCTACATCTCTGGCAACACACTTAGGTTATAAAAGCCACAGAAAAGAAGTCACAGACCATTCACTATCCCTGTCTTGTACCACAGCATGACCCTTAAACCTGCATCACCCACAAATTAAAAAGTGCCAGAAGGCAGTATGATTTGAACCATCATTTTAATTGAACTGGACATTGACTATACCTGTCCTGGGCCACAGCATGAGCCCCAAACCTGCATGACCCCAGATTAAAAAGTGCCGGAAAAAGGACTCATTCAAACACCATTTTAGTTTCACTGGACATTAACTATATCTGTGCTGTACCCCAGAATGACCATTAAGCCTGTCTGACCCACAGATTTAAAAAGTGCCGGAAATAGGAGTCTTTTAACCACCATTTTAGTTGAACTGGACATTAACTATATCTGTCCTGTACCGCAGTATGACCATTAAACCTGTCTGACCCCCAGATTAAAAAGTGCCGGAAAAAGGAGTCTTTCAACCACCATTTTAGTTTCACTGGACATAGACTATCCCTGTCCTGGGCCACAGCATGAGCCCCAAACCTGCATGACCCCCAGATTTAAAAACTGACGGAAAAAGGAGTCTTTCAACCACCATTTTAGTTTCACTGGACATAGACTATCCCTGTCCTGGGCCACAGCATGAGCCCCAAACCTGCATGACCCACAGATTAAAAAGTGCCGGAAAAAGGAGTCTTTCAACCACCATTTTAGTTTCACTGGACATTGACTATACCTGTCCTGGGCCACAGCATGAGCCCCAAACCTGCATGACCCCCAGATTTAAAAAGTGCTGGAAAAAGGAGTCTTTCAACCACCATTTTAGTTTCACTGGACATTGACTATACCTGTCCTGGGCCACAGCATGAGCCCCAAACCTGCATGACCCCCAGATTTAAAAAGTGCCGGAAAAAGGAGTCTTTGAACCACCATTTTAGTTTCACTGGACATTGACTATACCTGTCCTGTACCACAGCATGACCCTTAAACCTGTTTGATCCACAGATCACAAAGTGGCACTATGCTATTTTGTACAGTGACTGTCATTTAGTATATTTTTTGGTAACTGACATTTGTTTACAGAATTTATTTAGGGAAGTTTTATTTATAGTTTTACATTATTATCATTTCATTTTTTTTCAAGTGTGATAACATACAACATACACCCCTCCCTGCAGTTTTTAAAGGTATTTTTTACACGTGTAGATGTGTTAATTCGTCCGCACCCCCCATAAGTAATACAAATGTCCTAATCATCCCCAAAACACTTCTTAGTTGAGAAGACATTTGCCCTCCTGGCTTCCGAGAGTGATTCAGCCAATCAATTCAATGGTTTCATTTTTCCTACAAATCCTTCTTCTTTAGTGATTAGGAACAGACTCCCCTGGAGATCAAATGATGCGACCCCATAGTGACTCCAGCCCCAGAAAATTTTAAGCCTCAAATTGTGCAATTTGTGTCCAGCCCTGGAGCCCTTTTTGACACTACTTAACCTCACAGAAATCACCTTTTTCAAAATCTGATTTTTTAGAGAAATTTGAAGCTCTCCTGATTGCCCCTAACGGTGAGAGCCAGTGCTGCCGTCAGCCATCTGTTAACACGGAGGTCCAGCTGCCAGGGCCAGACTTACAGTGGGTGCGGTGAGAGCCCAGGCTAGTGTCTGTCATCTATTAACACGCAGGTTCAGCTGCCAGGGCCGGAGTTACAGTGGGTGCGGTGAGAGCCCAGGCTGGCGTCCGTCATCTATTAACACGGTAAAAATGCCCTTATGACGCAGCAACGAAAACAGTCATGCTGAAGCAGAGTGCGGAAGCGGAAGTGTGAGGTAAGACCTCCAGCCTTCCTCAGTACACAGTCAAGACCTGGGTAGCGCTTGCCCTTCCGTATGAGTGCGGACCAATTGAGCTTCACTTGGAAATACTGGTGGTTAACGCTCCTGTTCCACCCAGGTGCCCTTTTTCTTGGCATTCTTTTTCTCATTTTACTCAACGTGCTGGAGGAAATTGTCTCTGTTCTTTGTTCTCTGTCCGTGCTCCATACTCCATGTCCTCTGAATAACCTACATCTGGTCAAGTCTTCCTGTACCTCCCTTGTACAATTCAGAGGAATTTTTTACCAGCTATTTTGTACATGCAAGTTTTTTAGTAGTTTAATTCTAGAAAACACATTTTTAAAATAGGATGGAATCCCACCATGTCTTTGTTTCTCTTTTTTTAATTGTATTAAATGGGTTGTCTCAATACAGGGATTGCTAGCTATGTTAAAGATCTTGCAAAAACAAGTCATTTTGCAATATGTGTCCATTAACAGTGTCCTACCTATTCCTGTTTCTGACAGCACCATCACCCTTGAGCCACTCTTGACAATTGTGAAGAAAAAATGTCTGTTAGAAACCACATTTTTTTACAATAGGACCTGTAGTATAGCTGCATTTCACAGCAAAATGCCCCAAAAATTCAAAACATGACCCATGACCCATTTTTTTGACAATTGTGAAGAACAAAAGTCTGTTAGAAACAAATTTTTTTTTATAATAGGACCTGTAGTATTGCTGCATTTCAAAGCAACATGACCCCCAAAAATTATAAAAATGACTTCTCAGCCACTGTTATCACCCTGGGACTGTGCTTCCATTAAACAGCTACTGCATCCGTTTACCGTCACCTGTGTCCTGCACTTCGGCTACCCGCCGCGAGTATTTTGCCATCTCTGCCCGCGGTGGGCCCTGAGGATCTCCGTACCAGGACTTTTTTCCGGCTTTGCAGCCGTAAACGTGACAGTACGAACGACCATACTAAATGGATCCCGCCGGAGTGACTCTACCTGACCTGGTAGTTGTAATCAACCGTCATGGCACGCACCTGCAGCAACTCTTCCAGAAGCTACAGACAGTTACCGCATGTCTGGATGAAGTTGCGTCTGCACGGGCATCTACGCCAGCTCCGCTACCTGCAGTATCTCCACCTCCTGGGGCCCATGTTCAGTCCCAGACTGCACCTGCCTCTGCCTGCCCGTTAACGACGGAGATCCCCACAAAATTCCCGCAGATTCATTACCAGTGTACCATACACTTCAGGTCCTGGCACACCAGTTTCCATCCGATAGAGTGAAGGTGGCGTTTATCATCAGCCGGCTCTCAGGTGAAGCTCTGGCCTGGGCCTCACCCCTCTGGGAGAGAGGGGATCCACTGACAGGGGACATCCAAGAACTTCTGGTCGCCTTCCGGAAAATTTTTGAACAACCTGGGCGCAATACCTCTGCGGAAATCTGCCTCTACGTTCCCTGCCAAGGCGAATCTTCATGGGCCAATATGCCATCCGGTTCGTACCTTGGCTTCAAACCGCGTGGAACAATGAGGCCCGGTTGCAGCCTTCTGGGGGCCTCGCTGGGCGCATCAAGGATGAACTGGCTGGTCGAGACATACCAAGTAACCTGGATGACCTCATTGCTCTAGCTACCAAAATCGCCACTGTTAAAAATTGTGAGGAAGAAATGCCACTTAAAAGCCACATTTCTGTTCCAAAGGACCACGATTATTGCTGTATCTCAAAGAAACATGACCCCAAAAAATTATAAATATGACTTCTCAGCTACTGTTAAAAATTGTGAGGGATAAATGCCACTTAAAAAAGCCACATTTCTGTTCCAAAGGACCAGATATATTGCTTATCTCACAGCAACATGACCCCAAAAAATTATAAATTTAAACCTTCTTCTCGGCCCACTATTAAAAATTGTGATGGAGAAATGCCACTTAAAAGGGCCAAAATTTTTTGTTCCAAAGGACCATAATTATAAGCGTATCTCACAGCAATATGACCTCAAAACTATTGACAATGCGCAAAACTTCTAAAGATAAAGTGAATACATGGAATAGGGTGTTGTCATGAAACCTTGCTGTCTTTTACAGTCTCCACACCGCAAAACCACAAAATGAACTTTTGGGAACTAGAATAAAAATTGCAGTAAGAAATTAAAATTTTAAAAAAATTTTCAAGAGGACCATTTTGTTGAAGAGGAATGTGAAGTAGACCACAACAAATCGGTGACCTCGGCAATTGGGCCACAACATCATCAAGATCCATGCCTGATTCATCTTGATAAAGTCAAACGACCACATTATCGTGTAAACCCGGGATGCGTTTGTCTGTAATGACCCCCTCCGCTGTGCTGAAGGTCCGCTCAGAAAATGACGCTGGCGCTGGGCAGGACAACACCTCTATGGCGGGCGAGCGAGCTCGGGCCTTTTCGTACATTTGGATACCCAGAAGTCTATTGGGGTCCGGAACACATACAAAAACATCGGTGTTGAGACGCCAATAGTCGTGCACCATGATCTTAAGCTGGTCCCCTGTGTTTGGATGTGTCCCTGCATTGCATGCGTTGGTAAGGTGGTAAATAAAGATTTCCAGCGTCACCCATTAGGCTTCTGCCCACCTGCCTGCTGCTGCTGCTGCCGGCTACTGCTACTTGGCACTCTACTGCTGTCACGTCGCTGACGTTTTTTTCCACTGTGACATTTGAAAACGTGAAGCAGACGAAACAGATGTCTCCGTTTGATCAATCAGCAAGGTCTCCATTTCCTGCATTTTTCTCTCTATTTGGGTGGTGGAAATAAAGTGCTGAGTTTTGTTTTGTACCCGGGGGTCCAGGAGGGTGGCCACCCAGTAACTTTTTGTTCATTTTGATGGCCTTAATGCGAGGATCATGTTGGAGAAAATGAAGCATTCAAGCACTCATGTGAGAGATGGAGCCTTGATTTTCCAAGCCTCTGGGTCGAGGGGCACTAGCAAACTGATCTTCCTCATCTTCCTCCTCCGCCTCAAATTCGCGGCAACCTCTTTCCAAGGCAGGGACGTCGGTAACGTCGGTGTCTAGGAATACCTCCTCCTCCTCATCCTCCTCCGCTTCCTCCGGCACAGCTTCAACACAGCCCTGACTTGCCTCAGATGATGCACCCTGAGAGCTGAGGCGCCGCCTTGCACTAGCCCTGGACCCCGAACCACTGCCTAAAGAAGACCGATAAAATGGAGAAACTGTCGGGCCTTGTGGATTCGACGGAGAGAAAGGATCCGTGTCCCGAATCTGTGTCCGTCTCCTCCCTCCGTCGCTGGCGGACCTGATGTTTCAGAGTGTCCAACGATCGTTTCCAGAACTAAGATCACCACAATGCTCATGCTGACAAGGGCACAACCGCACTGACCATTTTGGTGGCTTCTTCAAAACTGGCAAGGATGGTGCAGAGCTCTTTCACCTGCCTCCACTCTCGGTGGCTCAACACCCCAAGGTCCGCACCGCTGCTTGTCAGGCCATGTGTCACTTTGTACTGCGTAATGGCATTGCGCTGCTGCCACAATCGCTGGAGCATGTGGAGGGTGGAATTCCAGCGTGTTACCATGTCAACAATGAGACGGTTGACGGGGAGGCCGAGCTGCAGCGCAGCCAGGCGGGACGAAGCAGGGTGCGAACGGCGAAGTGCGAACTCAGAGCTTCTTCAGCAGGCAATCCAGACCCGGGTAGCGCTTTAGAAATTGCTGGACGACGAGGTTCATGACATGTGCCAGGCAAGGGATTTGCTCCAGCCTACCGATCTTAAGGGCGGCCAGCATATTTCGCCCGTTATCGCACACCACCTTGCCTGGCACAAGGTTCTTGTCACCCAGCCACCGCTCGGTCTCGTTGCTTAGAGCCGTCCACAGCTCCTGACCTGTGTGTGGACGGTCTCCAAGACAGATTAATTTCAACACGGCCTGGTTTCTCTGGGCCCGTGATGCCACCAGAGGACCTTGGGGGAAAGAGCCCTGCACCATCCCTGAGGTTTTGAAGAGCGTGCGCCGAGCCCGAGAGCCACCGTCACCACCAGAGACATCCACTCATCTCACCCAGTGAGCTGTCACAGAGATATAGCGGCCTTGGCCGTGCTTACTAGTCCATGTGTCGGTGGTGAGATGGACTTTTCCGGACACAGATGCAGACAACGTGCTTGAAATTTTAGATGACACGTGGCTGGCCAGGGCAGGGACGGCTTTTCTGGCAAAGAAATGCCTGCTCGGCATCTGGTATTGGGGGCAGGCAAGGGCCATGACGTGGCGGAACCCATCTGTGTCCACCAGACGGAAATGCAACAAATGCCGACATTTAGGCTTTTGGGTTTGGGATGGTTTGGGTTAAAGTGTTTCTTCTGCTCCCAAATCTGGAAGACAGAAGGCTGGCTGCTAGACTGGCCGCTATACGGCGTGCAACTGGCGGGAGGAGAAGGGGTAGGATGGGTCTCTGGTGGTGCTGGTGGTACTCGGGCGACGGTGGAGGCTGAAGCGGAGGCTGATCCCTGATCATGACTCTGAGAGACATGGGCAGCTGAGGAACGCTTGGTGGTGGCGGAGGAGGAGGCGGAGACAGAGGGTGTGACAGTGGTTGGAAGCTCGGCATCAGTGTGGCCTTTTTTGGCCAAGTGTTGTCTCCATTTAAACTCATGCATTCGCTGCATGTGACTAGACATGTTGCTGGTGGTTAAACACCTAAGATTCTTGCCTCTACTTATGCGTTTATGGCAAAGGCGGCATATGAAATCGCTGGGTGAATCAGAGGCTTGCTCAAAGAAGGCCCAGGCTTGAGAGGTCCTGGACCTTTTTGACGGCGATAAGCGAGGAGCGGGGTTTGCGCTGACCGTGGCTGGCGGAATCATATCAGCGGACTTCTGCGACCACCCTCTCCTTTTTTGAGGCGGGACCCTTATTGACACTACCCCATCGTCTTCCTCCTCATCCAGTGATGAAGCGCTAGCAAGCAAATTCTGCGGAAAAGACCACGATAGATCCGCAATGTCATCATCATCATCAACACAGGTGACTTGGTCGTCCTGACTTTCTGCATCCAGAAGCTGCGGGCTACAAGCAAGGGGCACAGCAAGGCGTTGCCGACTGCCCGGGATTTTTTCCGAAAGACTGATTTCCTTATCCTCCTCTGATGGCATCAGTAACTGGGCGTCAGAGCAGACAAAATCATCCTCTTGGGGGGGGTTTTGGGGGGGGGCCCCCCCCCCGGGATCAAAAGGGCTTAAAAAAAAAATTAA